>JAWPHD010012753.1:0-73532 GCA_037043455.1 Cyrtodaria siliqua
TAAACAGATGTATTATTTTATTGGCTCTATTGAACAAACAATTAATTTACTGAAATGTTTTACCATTTTTTTGTTTTTTTAAAAGTTGGTAGATTTACTTGTGTATGTTGAAGTTCTTTATAAAGGGACACTGTCCTAAGTAAAGTATATATTGAGCATAAGCAAATAACCGTCTGGTTTGTATTCAGTGAAATGTGTTACATGGAAACGTGAGAATAGCGATTTAGGTTTTGATTACTGTAAAAACTGTTTCTTGTCTTGCATCACATAACTTTCCCGTATAGTTCAATTGCGAACGCATTTGTTTTACCCGCAAATGTAATTTTAGTTTGTGTTTGGAGTTCAATTGGTACTTTTTTCTAACGCTATTGAATTTCATCAAACAAATCTTATTTATTTAATAATGGTAGTTGTGTAATGTTTGTCAACTTAAGCTACAAGTTAGGCTAATACAGTCGACTCGCTCAGTTCAACTTTTCAACACGAGGTTTGAATGTATTTTAACTAAATATTTTAAAGAATTGATTCATTTTTTTTTTACAATTTTTTTCGGCGTTTATGCGGTTTTAAATGCAGGTAGTGAATGGCAAATACAAAAAAGCGTGTTGCAAAGACCATGCCATTCACTACCAGCGTTTAAACTGTACAAATGGCGAATTTAACGCCAACTGATAGTGAATGACAAATTACACAAATAGCGATACCGGAATTGCAAATTCCACAAACGCCATAGAATTTGCAAAAAAAGCGAATCAATTATTCTTTACATTATTTTCCCTTTGCTAAAGTATCAACAATAACGTGACTTGGGAAACTGATAATGATAAAAAAAGTGCAAGAGAGCTAGAACACTACCGTCAGTGTATTTACAGTGTGTGTGTATATCTCCTTGAAAAATAAAGTTTATTTGAAATAAACGCTATTTCTTTTAAAAGAAAATAAAGAAAATAAAGTAAATGTAAATATGCTATTTAATGAGCCGTGGAGCCCAGAGATATGACTTGAAATACATGTATGTAAATCAAAAGAAAATTATTTTTCTTGTGCCAGGGCCTTTTTACCTGTTTTGGGGAAGGGGCTTTTTGGCCTAAATTGGAGAAAAAATCCATTTCCAATAAAATTGGGAAAACTGTATGATTTTAAAAGAAATTTGGTTGGGGAAGGGGCCTTATACCCAAAGAAGGGTAAAAAGGCCCTGCTTGAGAAATTCTTCCTTAATATATTATTGTCATCATGGTGTGAAATGCTTCTTTCACCGTATAAATAAGACCTGCATACAAACCTCTATGATCCATGTTTTTAGTTTTCTTTCAACCTCAACAGTCAACTCGTCCAACCAAGAGTCACAGCGGATGTCGGATCAGAATATGTATTTGGTTCTGAAGTCATGCAGGCATCATGTCTCCCTATGGAAATAAATGAAACGATATATAAACACATTTATATATAAGTATCATCTAATATTTGAATATTTCATTAAGGATTCAATTTTATTTAGAATTTACAGTAAGCTTGGTAGAACATAGATTGGTATAAAACATGTTGGCTATGACACTAACTTGTTAGTGGTTATTGTTGGCCTATAGTATATATTTTTTCAAGAAATGGAAGGCCATGTAAAATAATAGGATATGGTCGGCTTAATTTTTTTTTCAAGAAATGGCAGGCAATGTAAAAAAAATAGGTTATGGTCGGCTGTTGAATTTTCCTCAAGAAATTTATGGTTATGGTCGGTCTAATTTTTGTTTGAAGAAATGGCAGCATTTGCAGTTCATGTAAAATAAATTAGGTTATGGTCGGCTTAATTTTTTCGTCTTCAAGAAATGGCAGGCCGTGTAAATAAGTAAATTATTATAACCCTGTGCCAGGCTGTGGTAACAGGGTGATGCAGTCAGAATATGGCAAATTCAAAAGAAAGGTCAAGTTAGTACGAGTGAGGGGTGGGCAGGGACACCTGTTTTGAAATGGTTGTTGTTGTTGTACAGTGCATTAGGTAGTAAAGGATCACTCGGGTTAAAGCGTAAATTTAAAACTAAAGGACTTTTTCAAGAGCGTTTCTTACTGGATTCTGCTCTCTCAGTAATATGATAACCAACATTATTATGAACTATGCCTTATATGTGTGCTAGCTGAATGTTGAAAATCTGCCATTTTGCCTGTTTACAGGATCATTGTCCCTAAAAGTTTAAAACTTCAAATCATGGATGTTTTGATGATCAGGCCTGAGCATTTTAAACCAAATTGTAATAAAAAAACATTTGTTACACCTTATTTCATATTAAGGGTATTTATTTATTCCTTTTAAAAACTCACATCCTTCAGGCAGTAACGGATCACTTTTTTTGATAGGTGTTACACTAAGTAGGTAATTACTCTCGGAAATATGTATCAAATCTTTAGGCTAATGTATATATGTATGCTTATATGATAACTCTTCAAATCGCAATCAGGTTGATAAATTCACTCATTTAAGTTTATTTCAGGATGTCTTTAGTTTACCCACCGCAACGTTTGAAAATGAAACATGGCATGGAAACATGCATCATTGCATGTGCTTCGCATACAAAATAATGAAACAAATTATGCAGAAAAGGTATGAAAGCACTAATTATTTTCCCCATAGACACCACTGTTAAAGTGGCACATATTAATGATTTGCTGCAAATTCAACTCAAGTATGGATAATGCAGCAGTGTAATGTTCATATAGAAAACTATTTTTCCACTTGAAAAATCACCAGAAAACGTGGGGTCACAAGACATGTAAGAAAGTTCTTGTTTGTTTACTAAACAGGTCAAGGGTACAGCTGTTTTTATTGATCGACTGTTTTCATTGCTCACAACGTGTAAGCATAGAGTCGAAATTTCGAAAATGTTCATCAGTGATCCAGTAAAACCTATTAATACGCTTCTTATACATATAACCACAAAATCGAATAGAAATGGGCAGTTTTCCCCTACTTATTATGCCCATTTCCATCGAAAAAGGAGGGATTACTTTTTATTATAGGAACTACATTCGACACCTCGGAGGTTTACATGTAATTGGTGGTGGTAAACCAAAAACGAGTTACAATTTACAACGAAGCTTACTTGTTATTTATCTGCAGGGATTTACGTAAACACACTGCATTGTAACATCAGATTCCACGATATGCCCTACAACTCGCCTGTTTCAACTTTTACCAGCGTGTCAACACATTCTACGTAAGCATGACGTAATCTGACGCAGAACTTTTACAAAGGCTTTCACGCCAGTAACAGAGGTACGCGTAAAATCGATAACGGCAGTCTGAATCGATTGTTGTACAAAAAAAATGGCGGCGTTTTGCGATTTTTCCAATGAAATAGTCCGGCACTGTTCACAAAAAAGAATCCCTGTAACAAAATGATCAAAAATGCTGAATAATTAGTTCCTTGCGCACCCACAGCAGAGGTTACCGTTTTGGTAAAGGAAACACATACGCATTAGCGGGCCGAAAACAAGTTATCGCCAATAACTTATTGGCACAGTGCGCCAAAAATAGGTTATTGGCTCGGTGCCAGTTGGTATTGGCCTAGGGCAAGAGGGTACAAGATTTCTCCCTTCATTAATTTGTTACTATTTATAGTAAGGTATGCAATAATTAGAGATTATACCACAATAGCCTAAATACACAATATGCATCGTGTAATACCCGAGGATATACACAGCATATGTTAGTTATTGTGGTAAAAATACGATAGAGCATGAGTGTTGCATCTGTACGGACGATAATGCACTCGCTAACGCTCCTAACGCTCGTGCATTATCTCCCCGTACACGTGCAAAACTCATGCTCTATCCTATACATATAACGTGTTTTTATGTATGTATTTGTCTGTCTACGTATGTAAATAGTTGCAGTAAAATATTGTTAAGTACTCTTTTTTTTCCAGAACGTCAGTAGGATAAAATGGCTTCAACATTCTCTGATAAGGACACTCCACATGGCCTTGTCAAAAGAATCATGTATAAAAAATATATACAGGCGTATATAGCGAAGACGCAACAGGCAGGAATGGGATACACAACCAGAATAATTGATGGTTTTGCCGGGGCTGGGCGCTATGTGAACGAATGGTCCAATACAATCGAAAATCACGGGTCTCCCATTATTGCTTTGATGGTTGCCTTGAGTTTTCTCTACAAGAAACCAATTGAGTGGAATGAAATAGCTGATAATGATGACGAAACACAATCAAGGCCACAGGTTGTGAATGGAAAACATGCACGTAACAGAGAAGACAGTGAAGCAACAATACAACTATTTTTCATTGAAAAGGAAAAGGAATACTTCAATGCTTTGCATAAAAATGTTTATTCAATCCTACGTTTCTTTACCCAATTAACAGGACAAAGCCTTGAGCACGAAAATACAGCAGAAAGGGTTTTGTTTAGGATAAATGGTCCCGAACTCCATGTTGACTGTGAAATTCGTAAAATGGAATTCGTTGATTTTGATCCACCAATAGTTGACGCAAAGACCCGATGTCTGGCATTTATTGACCCATGGGGCTACACACATAGTCCGATGGAATCTATGCAGAAGTATATAGGGCAAAACAAAGAACTTTTAGTCAACTTCATGAGCAGCTTCGTGAATAGATTTGTTTCAAAACATCCAGAAGGTGTGGCTAAATTATATGGAATCAAAACTCAGGATATAAAAGCCGCTGCCAAAGCTCGTGGACTAGACGTTAGAGCTACAGAAGATGCTGTCGCAGACTTTGTGAAATACATAGTTCGAAACTGTAGAGATCCTGAAAACCCCACCAATGATACAACAAATTGTACACACAACTATGAAGTAGTACTTCGCTATAAAGCAAACACTGAATATTCATTAACATTTGAAATCAGGGGAGAGAACAACGCCCTAAAATATCATATGGTATTCATATCGAATCACGTCAAAGGACTGGAAGCAATGAAAGAATCTATGAATACATGTTCGCAGTACGATGGTAGATTTGGAATGTCGGACTATTTGATAGTCCGAAAAGGGCATACTTTGAGTGTAAAAAATGATCAGAATCCAGATAGTGTTGCTGACGCCATATTTCAAAGATTTCATGGTCAAAGGACGAACATGTCTGAGATCGAATATTTCGTGTTGATGGAAACCCCTTACGTCTTTAGAAAAAGGATTTTGGGGGAAATGGAGAAAGAACAAAATCCAAGGATTGTTTCAGTCGTCAATTCGAATAGCGAGGACGCGCAAAGGAGGTCTTATACTTTCCCAGACTGGGGACGTTGGGCAATAACATTCAGAAAAGAGTAGTTCTCCTGCCAGATGGTCATGTGATAGAACAATACAAGTCATGTTGGAGAAATTATAGAATAGTTGGAATGGTCCACGTTAGAATCCCGTCATACTGGAGTTAGTTTAGCCCTACTATATAAAAAACATACTGGTAAAGCCTACATACGGCCAAACAAAGTATAAGCAATGAAGCGCTGATTTTGTTATTTTCCAATCAATAAATCATAAGAGCCAAATGCCAAAGCCTGTTTTAATATTTTATCATCTAGAAATTCCTATTTATTTCATACATGTACATTAGTTTTTAATTACAGAAAAAACTCTATGAACTTATCGAAAATCCCTTGTATACAATTTCTTTTTATTTTAACTGAATTTATATTTAATTTGAATGTGACATGCATTTTCTGAACAGTTACTGTTAATCTGTTCATGCCTGGCTCTGCCCTGATAATGATAAATGTTTTTTTAGCTCTATTTGTTTTTTTTATTATTATTATTTGCATTTTTAAGATGGACTAAATTGTTCTCACGTGCTTATTTACAAAAGTCATAGTCTATGCAGACAATTGTAATGGCTTTTTAAACATATGTGTATCATGGTTGCGATACACATGCGGACGATTAACAATGATTGTTCAGCTTTTTAGAAATTTAGCATATTATATATAATGTATGTATAGGCTTAAACATTTAATTTATGATATATATTGTGAAATTAATAACACCTTTCTGATTGGTTCGTTTTGGTTATTGCTGCAGCTATTTGTGAGTCTGATGACACGGTACAATAGGTCCAGAACTAATCACTTAGGTTCACTTTGTCCTATTATGTTATTGTTGTAAATGAAATTTATTTCATATAGTCTCTTATAATTCTTTTAGAATGGCATAGTTAAAATCATATGTAATGTTGCTGTTTTTTGTATATACTACTGTACTATGACGAGGCTTTAATAAACTATAAAACTACAAAGTATGGTAAGAACATGAGTATAAATTGCAGAAAATGCAAGTGATATGAGTAACATTAAGACCATATAAATATAAGGACCCTATCGGGAAAAAGCGTAAGGCTTCCATGGGTTATCCATAGGTTGAGTTTAACTTATGCTAAAGTGTAATTATTTCAAGGTTTTCTGTGATACAACGTAATTAAGTAAATCGTGTGATAATAATATATATACTGACGGTCAATGAAAGTGCACCATTATCTCTACATCTTTAGGCTGTTGGGTCTTTCGCAAACCATTTGAAATATGAACCATTGTTTAGGATGCCGAGTTGTCCGTCGTCCGTCCGTCGTTAACTTTTGTCTCGTTAAGACGATAGGGCCTTCATTTTTTATCCGATCTTTACCAAACTTTAACAGGTTGTTAATATTAAAAAAAAACTCGGAGGAGTTCGAAAACCAGTCAGATCGGACAAGTAACAGCGGAGTTATGGCCCTTGATTTAGTTAAAAACGCTATATTGCTATCTTTACCAAACTTTCAACCTGCATTAACCTCTCTCTTAATAGATTACAATTGATTTTACTGGCCTTTTTATTGTTTGACTTCTGACAGTTTTTTTAATGAATGTTTCTGAGAAAATTATTTCTTTATCTGAACAAACCCGGAAATGCACGTGTATTTCATAACAACAATGTGGAATGCACTAAATCCAGAAATGCACGTAACTTTTTTTAAATGTCGACTCGTTATATGGATTATATCATATTTTGTCCAAAATGCCTCAAATTCTAAGTTTTAAAAGGATTTGTTTTGTAGTTCATGTTCATTGACGGTGACGGTGAGTATATATTGAAGTAATGTTACATTTATAAGGATTTTCTGAATGAAAATGTGAAGTTTATTTTAGACACCTATATAATTAAATATACATTTACTATGAAATATGTTAACGTTTCTTAATATTTCTTGTTTAATTTATTATAGAAATTTGCATGTATAATTTAACTTTAGATGTATTTGTTTTACTATCGTGTGATCTTTACCTGAATAAATTTTAATTGCATTGAATTGAATCTATTATAATTTAGCTCACTTGAACCGAAGTGGGCAAATTGGGATCACTTTTTGTCAGTTTGTCATCCATCGTATGTCGTACTCGTCAGTCGTCCGTCGTAAACATTTCTGTAAACGACTTCTCAGAAACGGCTTGAGCAAATTTGGTGTGAAGCATCGTTGTATAGAGCTTTGTTCAAATCATACTGATTCGTGAAAAAACTTGGTCAATGTTTCTAACTTTATCAGAAGCATCCTTGTATCGACTTTTTGTTTAAATCAGCCGATTCTTTGAGAAACTTGGTTACTATTATTAAACATAGACAAACGATTAACTGATTTCTTCTTAAGAATCGTCAATGGGATGTTTATTAACCTTTATCAGAAGCATCGACATTTTTCAAGGTTTTTCAAATCGTGTTGATTCGTCAAGAAATTAGGTCACTGTAACTAAAATTGAAAACCCTTTAAACGATTTCTCCATAAACCGTCACTGGGATATTGATCTATCTTTATCAGAATCCACATGACATTGACCTTTTTCTAGTTTATTTAAATCGTGCCGATTTGTTAAACAATATACCCAAGACGGCACGTATCGCTCTACTGGCAGTATAGTACAAATGTGATGGAATTTAAGTGAAAACAAAGCTTCCATGCTCTATACAAGAGGGCCAAAATTTAAATTCCATGAATCACTCGCCTGACCATCTTCGCACAGATGAAGAAAAAAAGTCAAGCTTATAATTTCATAACAGTGATCACTCAGTCGATGGCACGCCATCGCAAATTCATGCGACCGTCTTAAAGTGCTCAGTAATTGTGTAGATGGTTATATAATTATAGTGTGGATATCTCAACTCTATCTCACTTTGTCTCACTCGTCTGATCAATGCCTGGAGAGTCTTTAAAACTTAAACAACAACTACACTCTATAGCGTGTAGCTTAAGTGTATGCATCCCAACTTGCTGGATGGTCTTTAAAATATTGTATTAAATAAACAACAACTACAACAACAACAACAGTAAACGTATATCATTTATGAATGCGTTATGTGTGTGTTTCTTATATACTCTGTAAAAAAAGTTTTGGACCATGGCAGTGTTCGAACCCGTACAATGATCGCTGAACCTTGACATTCGACCATAACCCGTATTATCTCAGTTGATAATTCACAATAGATCAACAATCAACAATAATTATCGTTTACAATGAAAGTTTGCGAAAAAAAAATATCTTTTTATCTCGAATGTGTCCGTAACTGTTACTTTTAATGGACTTTGCAACATTTTTTACAGACCCTTTGTGTGTTCGCGATATTTTTTAAAATCAAATCTTGCTTGGAATTTAAGGTTTCTGGTACTAAATTAACCGACTAGGGTAGACCTTGGTTACTAAAAAAAAGATACTTAAATTCTGTCCACTAGTTTTATTTTTATATGACTTTATATACCCTGGTCCAAAACTTTTTTTACAGAGTATAGGTGTTTTTTTCCGCATGAACTGTTTAGCAGCATCGGAACATATTGCTAAGACTGTTATAACCAACATACTGTGTTCAGCCTCTGTGTTAACATTATAAATGTAATTAAATGTCTTATTTATAGCACTGGCATCCGTTAAATAGATGTCATTTAGTGCCATTTGACTGAGTTGGGTAGTATGTAACTGGGGATTTAACGTAAGTAGTGTAAGGGAGGCAACTAGTATAGTTCCCTGTAGAGTGTAGTGCTCGTAATTATATCCCTTATTCCAGGTGGGCTTTATTTCACACCTGTATAAATCTAACCAATCTCTTCCTCTCTTTTTAACCTTTTGACAATCCCATAGTTTCCCTATTGTACTCAAAACAGTTGCTGTAATACAAAACATCTATATTAATTTCAAAGTGTACTCCATCTCGTATCTATAGTCCCATAAATCTATATTCAGTAGACGTGGAGTCCAAACTATTTATATCCCATATCTGTACTGTGAGATTAGATTTACAGGTATGACCTATATTTGTATGAGTATTGGCTACTTGAAGCATTCTGGCTCTATGTTCGATACAATACTTGGGTGTAGGCTTAGATGTGGAATCCAAAGAGTCCATATTCCGTATTTATACTATGGTATTAGATGTGGAGTCCAAAAAATCCATATTCCGTATTTGTACTATGGGAAGATAATTCTATGGGAAGATAATTGTTTTTGTCCTTGTCAAATAATAACAGCAATATCAAGTAGGAATTAAAATGTACAACGTCTGGTTAGACTTTTGAGGTTTGAAATAAAGAGGTCATTTAACAGTGTTGAGTACAATACCGAATTCACTTGGACTCGTACCCAGCAGACAGAACATTTAAAACTTGTAACAGAAATATTGCGAGAGGTCCCGGGTCCAAATCTCGTGCGAGCCCCCAATTTATGTTACAAGTTTTAAATGTAACGAAAAAGGAAGCAAAACCAGCAACAAGTAAATATAATTAACAAATTTATTTACAGAAAATATTCACTTACAGAATACACAAATCCTGTTTTTCATTAAATATCCAGTGTTTGAATTAAGTCCAAATAAAATTATCCAATGTTCCATTAATCCAAAACAAAAAGTATCTCTTTATGAAAAAAATATAAACTTTGACCAAAATATATCTTTATATGGTATGTGATAGATAATATAGCAACAATAACATTTCATTTTTTGTCTCATAAAATATGAATAAAATGCTTATTTTGGTAAATTTATAAAATCATCGGTAACATACTAGCAAACTGTCCTATAATTTGTTAATTTTTCAAAACTTCGATAAAACTCAAACTTTTAATTCACCATTTAAATTTTTTACTTAAAATAAAACATACGATCAAATTTAAATTCAAAAACAGTTTTAAACAATTACGATATGCATTTAGTAACATTATTTGGTTTAAGGTAAAACTCTACGGCAATAGAAACATATAGGTTTAAAATTGGAAACTAGTGGGTACCTAATTCAAAATGTAATTTAAAGCGAACCGCGTGAATTTGTAGATTATTTTTAAATGCATATGTTCTAAATAACAATTCCACAACATTAAATCACGCATGTTTTATGATAACCATTTCCGCTGAAAAATAACATCTTAAACAAAAGTGCTACGTTACAAGTTGAACACCAACCATTATTAAATATTTACTGAAAAGAAAATAAAGAAAAGATTCTTTGACAGGATTTAACAGCGGTACAAACAATTTTACCGATTCGTGGGATTGAACCCACACTAAAAAGACACTCGCGTGTCAACAGCCGAAGGATAGTAGTATCAAACTAGTTTTTTATAAAGTGTCTTCAATGTCCAAGATATAGGGGAGGGATGTATTTGGCTCAAGTCTGGCTAGCTTTAAAACAAATCAAATTTTCATTAATATAATGTAACTCAAACCAAGTTTGACATGTGACCCAGGGGCGAGGTCAAATTTGACCCCAGGGTCACCATTTGAAAAAACTTGGTAGAGACCATAAAGATATATAAAAAAATCGGACAGGGAAAGTAGCAATCAAGGAGGACAGTCAACCACAAAACACAGAAACAAACACGCAAACAGACAAACAAGAAGGCAAAAGTAATCATAAATGCAAACAACATTACAAACACAAAAGGGATGACAATAGGGCTACCGCCTTGGAACGGTCAGAGGCAAAGTAGGCCACTGGGGGTTTAAACCAGTTCTAGGGTGCATCAAACCTCACACTTACCCTACCTTCATCCCATTAAAACAGGACAATGTAAATAAAGAAATCCCCGCCATGATCTAATCTATAACCAACAAGGCAGCATCAATAGGCAATATAAGTAAAACACAAATATGCTAGTGTAAATAAAACAATAGCCTAGAAAGCCAAAATGAAGGTACTCAATGACTTGGCAGAAGCCAGAGCAACAAGAGAATAAACCATTAAGGGCACGACAAGAAATATCATAGACAAACATCAAACGCCACCGTTCGAATGGGCTTTAGGTAGGCGTCATCATAGGGTCCACATCCTGTCCGGTCATCGTACAATTAAAGAGGAAAGCATAGTAGGGTCCATCACCAAGCATGCAGTACGTTGCAAAATGGTAGGGTCATAACCTCTTTTGATAAACTCTTTAACAAGACTTGTTTAACAAAGATAGTATGAAAGTGATCATGACCAAGAATCTTACGATGTTTATAAATCACATCACCATAGAAGTCAGGTTGTGATAGTTAGTCCTTGTCGCAGAAGAGCCCTTAAATTACTTTTATATTTGGAAAGAAGATCAGGGTTACGATAATAACATTTTGCAAAGGTTTTACGAAGTTTATGGTAACGGTAACTCTGATTGAGTAGCTTTTTAGTTATACAAAGAAATAGTGGTCTCTTAATACTGGTGGTCTCTTAAAACAGGGTCTAACATTGTTCGATTTATTATGAAATATTAAGAAAAATACAAGTGTATGTATTAAAATGAATGCTTTACATTGTAGGTATCTTGTATTATTTCATATATATAGGGAATCTTGTAAATGAATAATAAACACTTATGCAACTAAGACAACTTTAATTTATGTTTTTGTGAATTTCGATGCCTGCAGCTGATTTAAAGGCCCAGACACTGGCATTCGTCTTGACGAAGCATCTTGGAACCAAGTCCAACATAAATCATTTATGTCCTCGTACCTCGTTGCGTAACGCGCAAGTTTCTGTCACCAGACACATTGTTCTCAAAATTCTTAAAAAAAAAACGATTTTCGTTTTAATATGTTCTGAATTTGTGTTTTACCGACACCCAACTCTTCTGCTATATTACGCGCACTCAATCACATTAATCCGCTCGTCTAACGTTAACACTTTTAGCTTCGACATGATTTCAACAACTTTATTTATTGTAATCAGCTGTTAAAAATATCGAGTAAATATATTACCGTTGCCATCACGTGATATAAACAAATTATTATGTTATCCAATCACTACATCATATAACTTAATCAATATTAATGAGGGCACCAATCCCATCTTCGTATAAAAATAAACTTACGAATATTAATGAACAATTCAACCTATCAATATAATGCTCCCAATCATCGATGTTTTCCACATCAAAAATGTGAAGGTGATAACTGGTATTGCAAGTTATTAACTGGTACTAAATTTGATATCTCCTGCAGGGGGATGATTACAAAGGCTAATTAGGTTATTGTTGAATTTATGTTGATCTCGTTTCTGTGTGAATTACCGGTAGCTAAACTGTGTTTTTTTTGTTTGTTTTTTTCAGTTTGATTTTCTGAAGAAAAAAAATGGCGGTCGCTGTTGATCATACAATGATTTAAATCGGTCTTTTGGTATGAAATTATGCGGTCGTTGGTCGCGTAAGACAGGTGGTCGCTTAATACAGTATCAATAGCAAAACTCGTTGGGGGAATTCAAAGTGGTCGCTTATGGCAGGTGGGCGCTTAAACAAGGTGGTCGGATGACCAGGTTTGACTGTATATAAGTCTATGTAAACCAGTGACCCCTGAGGCCGGGGCCAAATTAGACCCCTGGGTCACCATTTGAACAAACTTTTTAGAGGAACATAAGCTGATAAATACACAGTATATGCTGCAATGCAACAGTGTAGCAGCATGAATGCAGCATGTTTCAAATATGCTAATTATACTGGAAACATATGCATATATGCTTCATTGCAGTATATACTTCAATGAAGTGCAGTATATGCTTCAATGGAGTATATGCTTCAATGCAGTATATGCTTCAATGCAGTATATGCTTCAATGCAGTATATGCTTCAATGGAGTATATGCTTTAATGCAGTATTTGCTTCAATGGAGTATATGCTTCAATGGAGTATATGCTTCAAAGCAGTATATGCTTCAATGGAGTATATGCTTCAATGGAGTATATGCTTCAATGGAGTATATGCTCCAGCGGAGGTATATACTCTAATGCAGTATATGCTTCAATGCAGTATATGCTTCAATGCAGTATATGCTTCAACGGAGTATATGCTTCAACGGAGTATATGCTTCAACGCAGTATATGCTTCAATGGAGTATATGCTTCATTGGAGTATATGCTTCAATGGAGTATATACTCTAATGGAGTATATGCTTCAATGGAGTATATGCTTCAATGGAGTATATGCTTTAATGGAGTATATGCTCTAATGCAGTATATGCTTCAATGCAGTATATGCTTCAATGGAGTATATGCTTCAATGCAGTTTATGCTTCAATAGAGTATATGCTGCAATGCAGTATATGCTTAATGAAGCATATACTTCAATGCAGTATATGCTTCAATGGAGTATATGCTTCAATGCAGTATATGCTTTAATGGAGTATATGCTTCAATGGAGTATATGCTTCAATGGAGTATATGCTTCAATGGAGTATATGCTTCAATGCAGTATATGATTCAATGGAGTATATGTTTCAATGCAGTATATGCTTCAATGAGTGGAGTATATGCTTCAATGAAGTATATACTTCAATGCAGTATATGCTTCAATAGAGTATATGCTGCAATGCAGTATACGCTTAATGAAGCATATACTTCAATGCAGTATATGCTTCAATGGAGTATATGCTTCAATGCAGTAAATGCTTTAATGGAGTATATGCTTCAATGGAGTATATGCTTCAATACAGTATATGCTTCAATGGAATATATGCTTTAATGGAGTATATGCTTCAATGCAGTATATGATTCAATGGAGTATATGCTTCAATGCAGTATATGCTTTAATGGAGTATATGCTTCAATGCAGTATATGCTTCAATGCAGTATATGCTTTAATGGAGTATATGCTTCAATGCAGTATATGCTTTAATGGAGTATATGCTTCAATGGAGTATATGCTTCAATGGAGTATATACTTCAATGCAGTATATGCTTCAATGCAGTATATGTTTATATGCTTTAATGGAGTATATGCTTCAATGCAATATATGCTTCAATTGAGTATATGCTTCAATGCAGTATACGCTTTAATGGAGTATACGCTTCAATGGAGTATATGCTTCAATGGAGTATACGCTGTAATGCAGTATATGCTGCAATGGAGTATATGCTTCATTGCAGTATATACTTCAATGCAGTATATGCTTTAATGGAATATATACTTCAATGCAATATATGCTTCAATTAAGTATACGCTTCAATGGAGTATACGCTTCAATGCAGTATATGCTTCAATGGAGTATATGCTTCAATTGAGTATATGCTTCAATGGAGTATACGCTTCAATGCAGTATATGCTTCAATTGAGTATATGCTTCAATGGAGTATACGCTTCAATGCAGTATATGCTGCAATGGAGTATATGCTTCATTGCAGTATATACTTCAATGCAGTATATGCTTTAATGGAATATATACTTCAATGCAATATATGCTTCAATTAAGTTTACGCTTCAATGGAGTATACGCTTCAATGCAGTATATGCTTCAATGGAGTATATGCTTCATTGCAGTATATGCTTCGATGGAGTATATGCTTCGTATATGCTTCAGTGGAGTATATGCTTCAAACGAGTATATGCTTCAATGGAGTATACGCTTCAATGCAGTATATTCTTCAATGGAGTATATGCTTTAATGCAGTAAATGCTTCAATGGAGTATATGCTTCAATGCAGTATATACTTCAATGCAGTATATGCTTCAATGGAGTAGATGCTTCAATGCAGTATATGCTTCAATGGAGTATATGCTTCAATGCAGAATATGCTTCAATGGAGTATATGCTTCAATGGAGTATATGCTTCAATGCAGTATATGCTTCACAGTGGAGTATATGCTTCAATGCACTATATCAATGCAGTATATGCTTCCATGGAGTATATGCTTCGTATATGCTTCAGTGGAGTATATGCTTCAATGCAGTATATGCTTCAATGGAGTATATGCTTCAATGGAGTATATGCTTCAATGGAGTATATGCTGCAATGCAGTATATGCTTCAATGGAGTATATGCTTTAATGCAGTATGTTCAATGGAGTATATGCTTCAATGGAGTATATGCTTCAATGGAGAATATGCTTTTTATGCAGTATATGCTTCAATGGAGTATATGCTTTAATGCAATATATGCTGCAATGCAGCAGTGTAGCAACATGAATGCAGCATGTTTCAAATATGTTAATTATGCTGGAAACATATGCATATATGCTTCAATGCAGTATATGCTTCAATGCAGTATATGCAAGTATGCAGCATGGTGAACAAAAACAAGGCTTGGTGATGATGGACTGATGGACGATGGACAAAACATGATGACAAATCACAATACCACCTTGCGCATGCACAATATCTTATGACTAGTTATTCCTGTTGAATATCATGCACACCCACCCCTTCCAAGAACAAGAAGCTACCAGTAAAATGCCTTAAAAGACAAAAACACATTGCTTGGGATTCATGTCTAAAAACAATAACCCATTCAATCCATTCAGAGGAGATATTGTTTGAAGCAATTGTTGATGGACGTACAGATGGTTGAATAATGGAAATTATCGTACCTTTGTAAAATGTAATGAAGTTTAATAAAATAATAATATGAATGTCAGTTATTAAAGTCAAGAACGATCAAAATACAGTGATAAAAAGTAGCTGTGAAAACACATGGCACACCTGAATGTTGAAGTCATTCATAATCATACACTGAGTATAATAGCAAATCACATTTATATATGTTACTTAACTTTACAACAAATGCATTCATTTAGAACCAGTAACTTTGAAACTCACCTCAGTGGGAACGCCAGGAACTAATTATTCAGCTTTTTTGATCATTTTGATTCTCCGCGACAGGGATTATTTTTTTAGTGTTTGCCGGACTATTTCATTAAAAAAAAACACAAAACGCCGCCATTTTCTTTTTGTAAAAACGTCGATTCAGACCGCAGTTATCAATTTTACGCGTACCCAATTTACAGGAGTGAACGCTTTTTGTAAAATGTCAGTTTTGGATTACGTCATCAATACGTAGAATGTGTTTACACGTTGGTAAACGTTGAAGCCACTGAGTTTTGATAGTTTATCTGATGCAGAGTGTTCACACTGGGATAAACAATTGGAAATATACACAGGTTAACGTATTGAAGGAAACAGTTGACTGTCTTAGAACTCTGCAGGCAAATAACACGTAAGTTCAAATGTGTACATGTACAACTCTTTTTTTGGTTTGTTTATGCAGTGTTTTCTTGAAATTTGCCAAGCACATCGATGGTGTTAATGTTGACAAACTGTGTAAATAGTAAACATAACTGGATCAGCCGTGACAGTTGTTGATTTCATTGAATTATTCATATGATTCCTCTCTCAGAATCACTCTTGTTTGTATAACATGACCTGTAGGCATGAGGCCCTTCCAGGGGTGGTCCATGCTCCCTTGTTCCCTGACAATACGACCCGGTGATCCCCATAAGTTTTGCTTTGTTCCCCAAAAATATGTTCCCTTGTTCCCCAAAACCGCTGGGAGACCCCCAGCCCTGAACCCTGTGAAGGGGTACACTTTATGGTATGCCTGTAATGGTCAGTGTCAAACCCCACATATGCTGCATGGCCATGGGACACAGCAATTCCTAAACCACATCCCTGCCACCCCCTTCTCTACATTTACCCACAGGCAGCTGACGCATACCCTCCCCATGGACTTTTTACCCTTCTTTGAAGCGGCCTGTAAAAGGCCCATTCTCCGCGCTCATTTCTTTTAAAAGTATGCAGACTTCCCCACTTTTTAAACTTACCTTGGCAGTGTTCGACACTAACGCTAGCCCGATAGCCCGGGGCTAGTAAAAGTGACCGTCGGGCTAGCACGTACGATCGTCTAGCTAGCCCGATTGGCTAGTAGATTATAGAACAAACACGTACCCAATTTGCGTTGGCATTATATAAATAAAATCTCAAGCACTGTTAATCATTAATGTTCCGCAGATTCTCGCTTAAAACTGCTGCTCTATTAGTCTGCGTAAAACGACATTTGTTTTCTTTTTGCTTTCGTTTACCGCGTGATACCAGCCCGATACCGAATCACACAAATGCTTGTAACTACGCCTTATAAACTAGACAGCTTTTCTCAAGCGTTTTTATGACCACGATTTCAGCAGTTGTTTCCGCTTCCGTCGGAAAACGCCGCGAATTATGAACGTGCTATAAACGGTGCAAACATAGATCGATTTTTGGGGCTTTCTCCACCAGCTAAAAAACAAAAAACTCTATCATAATAATTTCTAATTTCTGTGTTTCTCATGTACATTGTTCAGAAATACTATAATAAATTAAAATAATAATCATCACAGTATGTTACTTTTCTTAAAAGAGGTGCAGACTGCCACGAGATCAGGTTATTGTGACGGAGGGTGCTGTCAGCGATGTCACAAATTTTGAATCTGATTTGTGTTGTTATTTTATAACCAACCCCGTCAAATCAATATACAATGAGGATTTGGTACCGTTGGTAGCAGGGCTAATAGAAATTAAGGGGGGCTAGTGAAATTTCAAACCAACTAGCCCCCGGGGCTAGTAGGTCCAAAAGGTTAGTGTCGAACACTGCTTGGGAATTTCATTCCCCATTTATGTATTCCACCCCCAATTAAGAGCAAAAGGCCCCTTCCCCAAAGCTGGTAAAAAGGCCCTGCTGCCCCCACCACTATCCCCAACCCCCTTCCCCTCTCTTCTACGTCCCTCCTGCATATTTTCTCTACAAACCCTACTTAAAATGTGTTCAATGAAATGCTAAATACTGCAACACTTGGTTTTCAATTAAAAATAAAATATACACTACATCCCAGTTAAAGTGATCTGTGTACCATGAACAGGTTTTTTTTACCTTGTGTAACAGAGACACCTCTAAAAGGCCTTTTTCCAATTGAGAACTTGACTGTTTGTTCCCCAATTGTGGCAGAAATATTTGCCAATCAGAAAGCAGCATTGTCTCAGAATTTGAGAAAAAGCATTAATTCTGCACCATGTTTTTGTCTGTGGAATCAGTTCTGACTGAGAAACAAGTTCTGACTGAGAAACAGTAATTATAATAACTGTTGGCTGAAAATATAAATAAAGCATAGTATTGGCAAATTTACTTAATTGGTAAAATCTTACATCTTTCCCAAAATGAGAAATAAGCTCGTCTTTTTTCCCCAACATGGTCAGGCCTGGGCCTCTTCCCAATTTTGTGGAAAAAAGCCCTGATGAACACATTTTCTAAGTAACAGTACATAGAAATAAGTATTGAATGCATAGATCTATCTAATTATTATTTAATTTCAGCGAAATTGTTCAGATCCAAATGAAATTTGGCAATTGCGTTTTTATACACTGTCATTATTTTTTTCATAGGGAGACATCAATCTCACAGACATGATGCCTGCATCTTACATATTCTGATCTGAAATGCGACTCTTGGTTAGATGAGGTGAGGTTGGAGGAGCTCACGAAAAAACAAGATGGATTTCATAGAGGTTTGTAAGCAGAACTTATTTGTATGGTGTGGAAGCATTTCACATCAATGCCAAAAAATAAATAAAATAACAATAATTAGATAAATCTAGTTAAAACACCTGGAAACCTTACCTTGAAAGGTGGAACTGAGAGACAGTATTAAAGCATGAAAAGGATCTTAAACAATACATACGTTCTCAGTATTAAAAAACAACAACTTTTGGTAATCTTTTTCAGTAAATTTTATATTGACTAAGACCGAATTAAATATACAGGTCTGTGTTTACTGTATTGAACCAGACCAACTCCCTTAATACACTGCTGACTCCTCTTTTTATTGGGAATGAAATAATAATCAGTTATTTTGAGGTAAAAAAATAATATAATCTGTTTTAATATGTTTAAGCCTGCAGCCAGTCAGATTTTTCTTTATTTAATGTTCTTGTGGTCTAAATATAATTCATGGAGTAAAAAAATGATAACAAGTAAATATTTGATACCATATAAATATACTGGCCCACTTTTATTGACAATGATATGTAAACACAGGTTTAAATTTTTATTTTATTTGACCTGTATAGGTTCTATATAAAATACATATTTTGTATATTATTAAAAGTGATCAAGTTTTAGTATTTCAAGTACAGCAGATATTTAAGTTGTAATACTCAGTGTTTGCATTTTCTTTATTTTTCAGACAAGATGCTGCCATTTACACAACACACGGTTACGGTATACTCCAAGTATTGAACAATAAATTGAATGGATTATCTTGAACTACATCTACAGTTCTTGTTCTCAACACTAATTGACACTCAAGTTTTTCACACAATGATCTGAGTATGCTGGTTTCCTCCCACGTGCATTTAGCCTGTCATCCATGCCAATGAGAGTGATGTGAAAAGTAGTTTTGCTTATTTAATACTCAATAAAAAAACACTCATCATTCCATTTGAGACGTTGAAGTATACAGTTTTATTGAACTGACTGTTACGTGTACATATAACGGAGAATACATGTTGATGCTGAACTATGTTCAAAACCTGTGACACAACTTTAAAAAAACACAGCATAGGGTTGTAACTTGTTTTATTAACATATTAATTATGGACCTTAAAGGGACACACAGCAATCTTGATTTGTTGAAAAGCTAACAACTCGCAGCGTCCCATTAGTTTTTCTACATAATTCACATTTTTGCAATCATTAATATTAATACTAGAATAGTGCAAAGCTAATAGTTATTATTATATTACTAAACTGTTGATAATATTGCACCAATAATTTATACATTTCACTCACAGCCATTACCAGTATGTATTATATGTTTGACATGCCTATTAAACAAATGATCACTTTTCCAGTTGAATGACTTATGAATTCATTAAACCTGAGTATATCCAACATTTAAACTACACTTGACCTCCCTATAATATATATATCTGTGCCAGTGGACATGGCAGACGCTTAGGGATCACTTTAAGCTTTGTCAGCTCTCATGTAAGATCCTCTATTACCTATGTTCATGAAACACACATTTTCGTCTTTTCTATGAAAATATGTATAAAGTTCTTCCTTAGCAATTATTCAATGCTATTGACATGTCCAATATATATGAAAATAAATATGAATTTTATTTTGGCAAAGTTGTGGTTAGAGCATAATATTATGTGCATTGAATATGAAAATGAAACGCATTACGTATTTGAATAGACGCCTATAGTCTTCCAGACCGCCTCCAATCCATTTAAAATAAAACAGGAATGATAAATGTCCTTGCTGACAAAAGCACATGACAGACTTGTGTGTTAGGCCAGATAGAAAAATACATGTGTTTCTGGTTACTCGGTTGAAAAAATTAGGGTAGGTAGGTAGGGTTTTTTTTTCTTTTCTTTTTTTTTTTTTTTTTTTTTTTTTCATGGATGTCAAAACTAATCGGATTCTATTTTAATATATTTAGCATCTTTGCTAGGGGCTTAATTAAGTTTTAATTCAAGAATACTTAAAACATGTTTGTTTTCAACAAATAACACGGAAATCTTTTTTTTTTTTTTTTTTTAATTCTTTTTTTTTTATGATAAAAAACTGTAGGGTCGGCGCCAAAAAATAGGGACGGTCGGGTAACCAGAAACACAGGTATTGTTCTACCCGGCCTTATATATAATACATGATGCTGTTTTTCATGCTTTTCTCATTTTGGCGACCATCTTAAAATTTTAAGTACGTTAGAAAATTAAAAAATAGAAGAAGCTGCACAGTAGCCGATTTATAAGTTAAATATAGTAAGGCCAAACAAAAAAATAGGTGTGTTTCCTATTGCATGCTCTAAAAAAATAGGGTCGGTAGGTAGGCATTTTTTTGGAGCAAGATACTGTTAGATTCTACATGTATTTATATCATCAACCCCATTCAAGCTGATGATACAGCTGAAAGTTTCTCTGTGATGTCAGTTTACCTCGATATATTGTGATAAATCATTGTTCGGACAATATTTTTTTCATAAAAAGATTTAGGGTCGGCTCCTTAAAAATAGGGTCGGTCGGGCCACCGGAAACACACGTATTATTTTTTTTGGCCTAATATATATAAGTAAATATATAATGTTAATAGCTCTTATTTATCCCATGTTGAGACGACACACAAGCTAGACCACGAGACAATATACGTTTTAATTGAATTGAATGTTGTTAAACGGCTCATCAACACAGTATAGGTTATTTAGAGCCGCCCCAGAGAGAGGGGAAGGAATACATAGAAATCTGGGAACCTGCCCTACTCTCGTTATCGAATAGATTCCTATGGTTCTTTAACGTGCTCGGAGGATAAACCGATACACGGGACCGCCCGGTTTACGTCCCCATCCGACGGACGAGACTAAGGGAAAGTGTCTTGGTCATCGCTAACCCGGCCGAATCCGAATTTTATTGAGAAAAAAAATTTCTACAAAAGGATACTAAGTTTAGGGTTATAACCCTCGCGAGCCTATCTACCCTATAGACTGCAGGGTTCCGTCCATCCCTTACTGATTGATACTAATATAGTTTCATAAAGGATGGTAGGTGTCATTGGCGTAGCTCTGTGTAAGCCCGACCCTACGCCTAACTCGGAAATCGAAAACGTAAAAAGTCCAAAAATATTTTCAGGTACTTGTGTGTACAAGTTTACCTTTATCTTCCGTTTTATAACTCTGAAATATACGTCAGAACGCGCATTGTAACATAATACGGGTAGCATGACCCCGAACCCCACTAGGATAAGTTAAACGGAGTGAGGGCGGGAGGGACCCCGAACCCCACTTGTAACATAATACGGGTAGCATGACCCGAACCCCACTAGGATAAGTTAAACGGAGTGAGGGCGGGAGCGACCCCGAGCCCCACTAAGATGAGTTAAACTGTGTGTGGTGGCGGTGGGGGCGGAGGGTTGGGAGGGGGTTCAGCAGGGTAGACATACATGTAAGTGGTCGATTGCCAATCATGTGTTCTTGGTATCTCAGATGTAAAGGCGCTGGTACGGTTTAATACACAGATTGTTTCAAAGATGCTATTTCACAGACTTTCCATAAAGAGGCATCGGTTACACAGTGGAAAAGGCGTTGAACCTAAGGAGCTGGAGCCCTGGTGATGGCATGTCTAATGGGACTATTCCCCCATCTTACTTCCCTCTGCGGTCGCTGTTCAAATCAATAAAGCCCTAGTTCATATTATATTTGCGTCGACAATCCAAATGGCCTTTAAAATACATTTAAAATCATAGTTCGCATTCTAGATTAATTTTGTCCATTTAAAAAAAATGTGCTGGGTGAGGGTCGGGGGCGGGGGTGGATGGGTCGAAAGAATAATAGCCAATGATACTTTTTTAAAGGGCTCTTCGACCAAAATAAATCAATAAAAACACACGTCCTTTCGAAGATCTAAAAAATTGTCCGCGTACACCTTTTCACACTGTGATTATAATAAGTACAAGCATTGTGACGTCACAATTCTGTGTTGGAATGTGGTCTTCGGGGAAACACGGTATTGATTTTTTTGCAATATTTTCAATAACGATCGAATTTAAAATATATCATGTTAGCATAAATATTTTGTCTCTTATCGACTGTCTGTTTACTACAATATATCAGGTAATTTCAGAATGTATCACACACAGAGCTGACCGATGTATTGCATGCCGTATTCCATGCCGTGTAACAAAACTACACAAAAACAACGTTCGAAACGCTTGCGTAAAACAGTGACCAAACGTTTTTTTGGGTAGAAAAAAGTACTTTTTTCAAATTCGCTTGAAAATTCACATACTGCCAGAGGAAGGATTAAACTCATCGTTCATGTTCTTGTCTTTTTTCTCGCTGTTAAAATTTTCATACAAATCGAGATACAAAATAAAAAAATGAAATCGATCGATAAACAGCTGACATTTTGCTCTTTCGCATGATTGTTGACTGAAATAATTTTCACAATAACACAACATAGACCTAAATTTATTTTTAAAAGTAGGCCATGAAAATGATGGTTATTTTATACGGAAATGGCTTGTATAAATTATGTTTTAATTGTAGTGATAAAAATATGATTCTGAAAGTTTTTTGTATGAAGCACACGGTTGAAGAGAGTCTCACTTTTCTGTGTGTAATTTTATGAACAGTCATGAAACGTTTTTCTGGGTAGAAAAAAGTACTTTTTTCAAATTTTGATGAAATTTTACAGGCCTGTAGAGGAAGACTTTTTCTTGACTTTAATGCTTTCGTCTTTTTTCTCGCTATAAGAACAAACTGTAATTATCAATTTGATTAAAAGCTAAAATTTCACATAAATTTTCGAAACGATCGGTAATTTGTAAAAGCCTAGAAATCATATTTTTAATAAAAAAGAGTCGACAAAACACGTAACAACTTAAAATTCATTCTGTAACAAACGAATTGATGCATTTGTTTATGTGTGTCATCATTGTACATTGTCAGTTGAATACAGTTTACATCACTTGTGTCATTTTGACCGCCACCCTGAAATCTGCTCAAAACGCAGTTTGTTTACGTTTTTCGCGCGTGACGTTTTTAAGTAAATATCCCTCCGCGGCGGCTTGGCGCTCCTACTGCCTAGCTTGAATAACAGCAGACATTTTAGTGAGTCAACAAAAATTCAAATCTGCAAGGGAGGTAACTCCAATGGTTCAGAAAATATTCAAAGTACTGCCATCTGGAGTACTGGTCAAAATCAGATATATTGCGGCATGCTTGCAGTATATGCTTCTTTGCAGTATACGCTTCTTTTAAGTATGATACTGTTAGTCAGTGCAGTATTGTTGCAGTAATTATTAGCAGTATACTTGCAGTAAATGCTGCAATGGAGCATACTACTAATTTGTATAATGTTACAACAGCATGAATGCAGCATGATTGAAGCATTAATGCAGTAAATACTGCATTGCATCATATTTATTCATCATACTTGGAAAGTTTGCAGTAGATAAGCAGTATGTTTGAAGTATGAATGCAGCGTCTGCTGCTCAGCAGTGTATAAGGGTTAGCCAAGAAAAATGAAAACTCAAAATTGTATTTAATTCTATGCCAGCAGGTTTAAAGTCAAATTGATAATGGTTTTATATATCGAAATGCTAGTTTTAATGGTTTAGGTGCCAACCGTGGTGTAAGTGACAGTATCACAGATTGGTTAACCACTAAGGGATCGCATGTTCAATCCCAGCCAAGAGCGATTTGGGTTAAAGGGACACTGTCCGTAAGTAAGCAGATATTAAGCATAGCCAAATATCTGTCTTATGGTGGCTGATTTCTGCCATTTCGTCTTTTCATTATTTCGCCGTGAAAAGACAACAGAACGAAAAGACGAAAGAAGGACAGCCATTCGATATTTTCGTCTTTTCGCTATTTCGTGTGGCCTTCTGTCGTCTTTTTGCTTCTCATCTGTCGTCTTTTCGTTCTGTCATTCTTTCGTCTTTTTGTTCCGTCATCTTTTTGCGCTGCATTTGTCGTCTTTTTGTTTTGTCGTTTTTTCATTCCGTCGTCTTTTCGTGGTTCTTGGGCAAGAATAGAGCCACTGCTTATTTAGGCAGAGGGTTAAAATCTTCGTTAATTCATGTTCATTTTGTTATTTTTGCCATGTTCATTAAGTAGCTATCCCACCAAAGACTATAGACAACCAAATTTAACAAAAAATGTACACCGTTTCTAAACCTACTGATGAAGAGGTATATATATAACTTGCATGAGAATCTAAGCACTATAGACACAATATAAACAGCATTTAATAACCAGCCAGGTCAAACCCCAAAACTGGAGCGTTGAATTAAACTTTACCAACTTATAATTCATTTTATGCATTTTAAGTACCCATGAACAATTATATGCTTTTAATAAGCGCATAATCTGCCATGAAGCCATACTTTTAAACAATTTTTCGTTATTATTAGATTGGGTTTTCCGTATGTGCACATAAGAGTGCATTATACATTATTTTATGACCTTAAAACATGGATAGAGTTTTGATAAATGGTTTTGTAGTGTAATTTTGCCATTTTTTGGCAGGTTAGTTTTTTAAAGCTCTTCATCACGGATGTCAATAAAACACTCACAGGGTAAATTTGGTGTGGATTTGGGAGGTTTAGGCATAGATTTCGGTCGATTTGGGAGATAGATTTGGGCTATATGTGTAAGCGTTCATCATCATCCCTGTATTGATTGTGGCTCCGGCTAGATGTAAATGGAAAGTGGGTCTGGAAATTGTTCATTCCTGTTGGCACCATATAACCTTTTATGTTTTGGTACTAGTGATGGGCAATCGGTTGCAAATTATAATCAATTATTGGTTATTATCGGTTGGATGTAACCAATCAATCATCGGCTATCAATATGAAGCATAACATGTGTATGATAATCTGAGTTGAGGCCTTGAACTTAGAATTATTTCTGACGAAGCATAAATCCTATCTTGTGTCTCATGCCATTGCCATTTCATCAGAAAAATAATACTAATTGATATAAATTTGCTTATTTGTTTATATGTTCATTTTCACGAGTGTTGTCTCCTGGAAAATCATGTTTATTTCTATTTTGAACATTAATTATGTGCATTTTTACATTCAACTGATGATCGATAATAGACTTTCATAATCGATCATCATAATCGGATGCCTAAGTAACTGATGATCGGTTACATTCGATTAATCGGTACATCACTAAAACTTAGTACCCCGTAAACCCCAATTTGATACAATTCTTCTCAGCATAAAGGTATTATGTTTAAACAGTTACGGCATAACAATTTACAGCAATGAGGTTAAGCGAATTCGAGTGCACACTTTCTTTTTTGATTCAGTATAATTCAGCAGGAGACAGGACAACGGGATTCCTATACATGCCTGCCAACTCTCTGGATAAAATCTCTCAGGATTTTACATTTGATCTCCAGATTTCAGTGTACAATCTCCGGATTTTCCATCAAATTTATTTTTTAACTGATATTCATGATTTAACAGCTATATGTTCACAGTTTAACAGCTATTTCCTGCACATTCCCTAGTCAGCGATGCAAAGAAGAGTATTTATAAGTGTCAAAAAAATGGGGGGTCATCAGTGTAATGCACGGACTCATGTTGAATGTTGTTTCATTTAGAGCCGCCCGAGAGAAAGGGGAAGGATACATAGGAATCGGGTAACCGTGCCCTACTCTTATTATCGAATAGATTCCCATGGTTCTTTAACGTGCTCGCAGGATAGACCGATACACGGGACCGCCCGGTTTACGTCCCCATCCGACGAAGGTGTATTGCCCAAGAACACACCGACGAAACTCAGTGGCACCACGGAGGATTGAACCCGGGGCCTCCGGTTACAAATCCGCCGCGCTACCGACTGCGCCACGCCATTCTCATAATACACAATTTACACCGAAGGATATATAGAGGATATTTGTTGTTTTGGAGTGAATAACATATTTTATTTCATCGAGAAGTGAGAAAACTTTATATTTTCACGAATGCGAAGCATGAGTGAAAATATAAAAGTTTTCTAACTTCGAGATGAAATAAAATATGTTATTCACGACAAAACAACAAATTTTCTTTTTATTTTATGATTTTACAAACAATTAATTAAGCAATTTCAGTAACTAAACCGTTTTACACACCTGGCTACGCGCCCTGTTCACGATGACGTAACGAAACGTTACACGTCACTTTTTTTGAAACCATTAACGTCACAGAAAAGAAGTAATTAAATAAACAGTGGATTAAACAGTATAACAGTAGGAATATCTTGTGAGTCGTGTCACTGTGCATTTGTGTTGGTTGTACATTAAAAAAGTAGTCCCGGCAGCTACTGTGGAAATAAAACTCTATATTTCACAGTGTGGAATAACACATTTATTTTACTGATAAAATACAGTATTTCATTGCTTATCATAAAATAAAATTAGTTCCTTCAGTGACATAATGAGGGATTTTTCTCGGGGCTCATATGGTAGAGGGACTATATTCCTTAGAACTCAACAACCGGATAATTATAATTTGTGTAAGCGTTATATAGACTTTATATTTGCATTTAGTACACATGTCTAGAATATTATGTGCACTATATAGCTTTCATGAAAAAATGGTTTTGGTATAAAATATCAAACAAGAAATGTCACAAATGCCCATGAAGTGACCTTTGACGTCTAAGTGTGACATTGATCTTGGAGCCACGGACCTGGATTTTGTGCGTAACATGTCGTCTTGTTGTGGTGAGCAATTGTGGCAAGTTATTTGAAATTCCGTCCATTATTGTCAGAGTTATTAACCGGACACGATTGTACGGACGGACGATTGTTATAATGGACGGACGAATGAACAAACGAACGGACAGACTGACGGAAGGTGCGACTACTATATGCAACCCTTTGGGGGCATAATAAAAAATCCTCCCTAAAATAAACTATTTTTGTGCATGTTGCTAATCTGTTATTTACTATTACTATTAAACAGTGCAGAAATATTAATTGCATAAATAATTCAAATTTGCATTTAAAAAAAAATAAGGGTGAAAATCAAGTCACTAACTGCAATTTCCATATAAAGTTGTTTTATGCAACCTCTGTTTAGATCACCTGTCTTGAAATCGAATATTGTGAGTAGCATAATCAATACAGGTAATGTAAACAAGGTGTATGCATTTCATTTGTGTATTGGTTATGAACATTGATTTTGTTTCTTTAAAAAAAAAATTGACAGGATTATTTCAGATTTTAAAGGATATCAAGGTAAGATAATGCAAGCTTTATTGTAAAATTGCATTAGTTATACTGTGGAGTTCTATGATATTGGATTTATAAATCGAGACACCCATTTCAAACACTTCAAGATTGCCGTGTGTCCCTTTAATGCACTTTCAATGGGATTTCCACGAAAGGGGACATAATTCTTCAATTTTAAACATCTCAGGAATTCAAGTTCAATAGTTTTGGGAGGCCTCATCGCCTGCCTACGCTATATATTAATTTAACAGTAAATAGTATTATATACTCAGTTGCAAAGAAAGTGGACACTGAGTTTTGTTCAGATTTAATTGTATAAAAAAAAAATAGAATTAAATTGACAAATTCCAAAATGAATATGCCATGTTTGGTACCAAAGTTTTTATCATTCCATTGCCAATATCATGTTGTCAATTTTTTTTGCAAGTTCTTAGTAGGGCATAGGCCTTTTCAGGGGTCCGTAAACAAATTCCCCACTAAAAAATGGCAAAACCCCACACATGTTCTTTGTTGTTTTTTGGCAGGTTTTAGGAGAGCGCATGCTGGCTCGGCTCTGCTCCGCCACTCCCCATCCTCCCTCACTGGCACTAGATCCACCCTTGCTAATTTATTTTCAGATTTCAAGATTTTATTTGAAGTCCAGGCTCATTATGAGCATCAGACAGACTAGAACATCAGTAACAACACGGTGATAATAAAATAATGAAAAGAATGGAATGCTATTAAAGTGAGATATCAATAAATGGTGAGTGAATTATCATATAGATGTATATAGATAATTAAGTTGTTAATTAAGTTATCTAAAGTCGGACATTATCTTTTTACAGAATAATGATAATTTTAACAGGGTTGGTTTATCAGTACTATTCATCATCAGTACTATTCATCAATTGAGAGAAGGGGGTCCATGTTCCCTTGTTCCCTGAAAATATGACCTTGTTCCCGAAAAATATTTTGCTTTGTTCCTCAAAAATATTTTTCCAATGTTCCTTGTTCCCCAAAAATATTACCAATAACAGACAAGGTTCCCATGTTCTCCAAAATAAATGGCCAAGTTCCCTTGTTCCCCATGACCCCTGGGAGACATTTGATAATGAAATTCATCACCCCCTAAATCTAACAAGTTTTCATTACAAAGGGGACATTTCCTAATATTTATTTCAATATTATATGAATCTACCTTTTTCAATTAACACATCTAAATTTACATAGCACAGTAATAGACAGATAGGCGGATGTGTAGTCTCATTTATTTGACATTTTTTTGTGTGCTTTTTTTACATACGGACGTTTCTAGATGCACTCTAGAGGAGGATGGGACATATCAAAAATCGTCTTCGTAGACGTGTATTTTATGCACCAGGCGGATGTGGTGCTCACGTGGGCCGTGCATGGTTGTTTTAACCCTCATGAATAAAACATAATGACAGAGTTCCCTGACAGTGTAACTAGAGGCAAAGTCATTTTTCTCCTAACAGCTTACCTCACAAGAACTAAACCTGCCATAGAATCACCAGGCCACCACTAGGCGTAATACAGAACAAGTCACAAAATATTTGCACCTTCTATGAAAACATTTAAGGTTTACCACCACCAATTGCATATAAGCATCCGAGATGAAAAGTAATCCTTTTTTTCCCTTTGAAAATGAACATTATAAGTGGAGAAAATGGCCCACTACTTTCGATTTAGTAGCGTTTAATGAATTATTGATGAACATTCTCCATTTTTCAAATATATGTATACGTTATGAGCAACTTTCAATGACACCTGTGACTGTAATGCATTTTTGGACTTTAATTTTTCGATTTCTGAAAATTACGCTGAAGTGCCTACGCAGAGCTACGCCAATGGTTTCTCAGACATAATACTTACTACTAGAATGGTTCAAAGCAATTTGTTCTTGCGTAGTATTAATTGTTGACTATTATGCACTAATAATGTATATATATACTGAAAGGAAAAAGAAACGCACCACGGGAACTTCCGCTATACTCATACTCACACACCAACAACAATTGAAATGAACTGATAAGTATATACATTGAAAGGTTCACGTCCACATGTGTAGCAAGTTTCATGCAGATACTTTCAACTTTTCTGAAGTCAGGGATGCAGACCAAGCCATCTCGTGTGACAAATGTGAACCGTAGTTTCATATCAACTATCAACACCTTATCCCTACCAAATATGAAAACTTAATGGCCGTTTACGCTTTGTTCACCTGGGCCTGCCTGAACTGTGACATTCAGAACTATTCGTTACATTTAAACTCTACGTATCGTTCTCTAAGCTCAAATAATAGTTTAAATATACTTTTGGACTCGAACAGCTGAGAAAATTCAGATGATAGCTCCCCCTCCGTACATAACATAAAAAAGGTAAAACCAAACAAAGTATGAGTATCTCAAATTAAAACGCTAAACATAAACGTACAATCAATTAATAAAAAAAAAAAAACGCACTTCTAGACACTGAGAACCATGACATTGTAGCTGGTCCTGAATCTTGGCTGACCCCTGATATCACTGACAGTAAGGTATTCCCTAAATAATAAGGTTACACTCCGTTCAGAGATGACCACATCGGGTTGGCAGCGGGTGTTTTTTTTTTTTATTCTAGTCCGAAATGACATAATTGCAATAGAACAAAATGAAGGGAAACACATGGGTTCTAAGTAAACTTAACTACCCAAAATTAGCTTGGGAAGACACGTCTGCAGCTACCCCAATATCTATGAAGTATTTATGGAGTTGCTAAACGACTTTAGCCTCATCCAAATAGTCAAAGAACCCACACGACACGACAACATTCTCGACCTGATCTTGACGACTAACGAGACATTTGTAAACGAAGTAAATGTCAAACCAGGTATATCGGATCATAACATCGGCTCCTGCATCGTAGATGTCAAACCAAAAGAAAACGGTAAACAGACCCCCAGACAAATACAACTTTTCAAAAAAGCAGATTGGGACAACTACAGGCTATACATGCAAACTATACAACACTTCAGCGGATCGAAGCATTCCTTATAGATATAGGCAGGCACCCAAGCCTGAAAAAAAACGAAAACGTTTACCCGGAAAGATATACTCCTGATTTTTTAAATATTAACAGATGGGGTTCTTGTTCATATAAAACCACTGTATGGACTTCTGGCATACTTTGCATTTCGTAACAGCATCGCGATTTCTACGGTAACCCATTCGTACCAAGCCATTATATTAAATAGTCAAAGGAAAATAAAGAAATTTGCACACGTCCTTTTAGGCAAATACAGTTCCAGTGTTTGAAACCTATATGTGTATATGAAATATCAAACTACAGAATCAAGACCTGATTACGTTACACTTTACTAATTTTAACAAGAGTTATGGACTTTTTATGAATTTTGTTCTTTCCTGTGCCAGGGATAATGCGAATTTCTTGTGTTCACAATAACTTCAGTAAACGGTTTCCGATTTCCACTAAATGTTGTATGGTGTTAGGTCTTATACCTACAAGGCCTTTGACGAGTTCAATACTGAGTAAAACTGACACTTGCTTTAAAAAGTTATTACCCATGCTTATTTAAATAATAGCTCATTTTAGCTTGAGTACACACATTACTTTAGTAAACGGATTCCGATCTTCACATTATTTAGTGTGAGACTGTATATGCATATGAACTTTGACAAAATGAAAATGAGCAAAATTGACACCTGCCTTACTGAGTTAATGCCCTTGATTATTACGAAAATGCAAATTACAGCTTTCTTACACAATACATTAAGTAAATTGGTTTCGATTTTCACACCATTTGGCGTGTAACATTATATCAAACGGATTTCAGACAGTTTAGACAAGTATCAAGTTATTGCTCTAAATTGTCGAAAAATACGATCGTCTGATTGTTTCCTACACTGGCACTGAAGCCGCAGATATTATATAAAAAAAACAAAAAAAAACGATATCCCCCTATTACCTATATAACACATGGTAGACATCTTTGATATGACCAACCTCGTTTCGAAGGCTGAATCTTTGTCAAATTACAGAATTGATTCAAATCCTCTACACAGTTCGTTAGGTCTGACTCCCATTTATCGCTGTGCGGAGAAATTTAAGTAAAATCGCCGATTTCTGCCGTATTAACATTTCCTACCTGACCCGCACTTCCGGCTGTACTAACTTCTCGAATATTTAATTGTTTGTACAACCGAGACTTGATTAGTCTAGATCATCTGCGACGATTGCTTGTTTTCAAGACAAACGTTTGTATTTACAATCAAGCGTCGAAGATGATCAAGACTAATCAAGTACCATTTGTACAAACAAGTTAAATATTCGAGAAGTTGCGAATGGGTCTTTGTAACTGGTGATCCTATTGGGCATTCGGAGCTTCTCGATAAAACCGGAAGTGCGGGTCAGGTAGGAAATGTTATTATGGCAGAAATCGGCGGTTTTACTTAAATTTCTCCGCACAGCGTGCGTTTTCGTACGAACTGTGAATTTAATGTGATAAATGGGAGTCAGACCTAACGAACTGTTTAGAGGATTTGAATCAATTCTGTAATTTGACAAAGATTCAGCCTTCGAAACGAGGTTGGGGATATCAAAGATGTCTACCATGTGTTATATAGGTAATAGGCGGATATCGTTTTTTTTGGGGTTTTTTTATATAATATATGCGGCTCCAGTGCCAGTGGTTTCCTACTTTCCTTTGAAATATCATCAATTACTGTGTACTATTCTAATTGAACAAAGAGGATATCGTCCTCTGACTAAGAAGCGTGATTGTTTTCACGATGATTGGAATAAATAGCATTTGATTTTCCATGCTTTTTAGGGTAATATTATAAAGGTCTCGGTTTTGTTTGACAATGAGAACAATTGAGGAGTGGTTTACAAAGTTATCGTCCTTGATGTTTGCAAATATTTAAATTTCAGACTGAGTATACACAGCAACTTCAGTAAACGAGTTCTGATTATCACTAATATTTAGTTGACGGTTTTTGGACAATTACACCATGTGGACTTGTCAAGTAGTTATTTTCGAAGCATTTATTTTTTATATAAGATAATATTTTTACACATATGGAACTAGTTAGGTATGACACTAAAGTTTATAGACAATTTTTTGAATCCCAAATGAGAATGAAATGTGCAACTCTTGTTGCAGATTAGTTTTCGTTTTGTTATACTATTTCAGAGGTTTCATATTTAGTCTTTTACCATATACGCTTAGGCAGATGTAATCAAAGCCATTTATTATACCTCTTGTATATGGATGATATATTGGACACTTACAACCCTTTGTTTTCTACTATGGTTGTTACCTAAACTTTATTTCCTAAAGAACTTCACCTCAAAAAAGCTAATAGTTCTCATAGTTGTTAAATCTTCTTTAGTCGATTTACATCTCGCGATTGAAACTGAGAAATAATAAGCAAACTCTATGACAAGAGAGATCATTTCAATTTTGACACTGTTAAGGGCACGACTAGACAATATTGAAGACAAACATCAAACGTTACCGTCCTATTAGGATTTAGGTAGACGTCATCATAGGTCCACACTCTTTCCGGCGATCGCACAATCAAGTGGAAAGCAAAGCGGTGAACTGTAATTGGGTCAACCACTAAACATGCAGTGCGTTGCAAAATAATAATGTGACAACCTTCTTTGATAAGCCTTGTAACACATTAGTAAAGATTGTATAAAGTGATCATTACCCAATCTTTACCAGGGTCACCATGTGACTCTGTCAACTTCTTAGAAAATAGTCTGCGATTACGTCATAATTTGTCACATGACCGTAGGTAAAATATCAAAATCAACTCCGCGACCTGACATCACTAATGCTATGGTGTGCTGAGTGGAAATCAATCGAACGAAACTCCGCTTACTTTGGACATTTTTGATGAATTTAGGTTAGTATTTTAATTTTAGGTATAAACGTTTAGAAAGTGATGGTAAGAACAAACGCTATGCTGTAACTCTATGGGAAACGCAATGGTGGAGTCCATTTTATTTGGTTTAACGGCGGAGTGATATGCCAAAGAATACATTTTATTTTTCCGCAGTAAAATGCTGGGAAAACATTACTGTTTATTCACTAAAATAAATATTGAATAAGAGCAACAAGCTTGTCTTTGAAAAGGTTTTGTGACGCTTTTTGAATTCTTTTTCAAGAAAGTAATAACGACCAAAATATATTAATCCAAGAGTTGTCATAAGCTTTAGCACAATACTGTGTTACGTGATCTACAACGGCAGTAAGACAGGATGTTAAACCTTTGGAGATGTTTGTAGTGGTGCAGACACTAGAAATAATAATGAAGTGTGCTTTATTAGGCTGTTTTTGTAAATTAGGAATCCAGTACATAGTTGGAAGTTTGTTTTTCATCTACTCCAGCTTTAATAATGCTTCATTGAGTTTTATATCCACACAAACGTTTGGAAAGGTTTATTATCATAACCCTGATTTACTTTTAAAAGTATTGTCAGAACTATTCTGCTACAAGGTCTGTCACACCGTGAATTCTATGGTGACTATATGTACAGACTGTTTAAGATCATTGGTCATTATCACATTCATACAATCTGTGTTAAACTTGTTAACAAACATAACAAAATAGGTTATGACCCTATCATTCTGCAACGCACTGCATGTTTAGTTGTTGACCCATTTACAGTTCGCCACAATGCTTTACAATTAATGTTGCGATGACCCGACAGATTGTGAACCCTATGATGACTTCTACACACAGGCATTCATTACGATATATAGTATAGAAGGCAAGAGAGAATATAGTTATAGTATGTATATAGTAAAGGGCCTTCTCCTTCTCTCTATCTCTATCCTTCTATGCTATATATCGTAATGAATGCACGAGCTTCTACCTAATGCTAGGTTCCCACTATCACGATTCGCGGCACGATTGAAATCGTGGTCTTAATCGTGGACTAATCGTGGTGATCCTATCAGATCTTATCAGATCTTGAGGTCAGTCGTGGCAATCGTGTTAATCGTAGACAATTTTTGAACGGTTCAAAAATTGTCTACGATCAACACGATCAATTGTCATTCGGGATCATCGTATCAGATCGTATTGCATCGTAACAAAGCGCGACAGATCGCATCTAATCGTGCTTCCAAATCGTGGTGATCGGGATCGATCTTAGACAAGACAAACACCACGCTTTGTTGAGATGTGTTGCGATCTCCCACGATCTGTCACGATCTGTTACGCTCTGTCGGGTCCCATTGCTCAAGACCTGACACGAATGACTCACGAGCAGATAGGAGTTCATACGAGAAGATGCGAGTAAATGCGAGTAGATACGAGTAGTTACGTTTTTACACGAACGCTCACGATCTGTTACGAGTTCTCGTGCCCATATATATACCGGACAAGATTTAATGCGTCTCATTCAGCGATCTACTCTTGAAGAGAGCACATCTTAGTAAAAGAAATATAAAAAGATCGGACAGGGAAAGTAGCATTCAAGGAGGACAGTAACCACAAAACACAGAAACAAACACGCAAACAGACAAACAACCTGCCTTTGCTAGTAATTTTTAGAGCCTTTGAGAGATGCCACCCAAGGCATTAAAAGTTCAAGAAACAATGAAGTCCGTGGTCAGTCGGGCTGTATATATACCCGTCGGGGTCCAGTCGTAGCTCAAATCGTGATCACCCTCGATCATGATCGTGAAAGACATCGCGACCACAATCGTATCCTATCGTAACGGAGCGCATCGGTTCGTGATGAACGTATCGGAACGTATCTGCACGTACCAGGTCGTCCCAATTCGGGGAACCCGATCGTGATGATCGTGTCCGATCGCGACCCAATCGTGGACTCGATCGAAACAATCCTATCGGAACGTATGTGATCGTATCTGAACGGGAGATCAGACCGTGACAGATCGTGACACCTGAAATTGACAAATCGTGACCAGATCGCATCCGAGCGCAACAAATCATATCAGAACGTATAAACTCGCATCACCTCGTATCCAAACCTGAAATTTCAGAGAAGTTCCACGATCAGCTACGAATGGCCAATCGTGGCGTTCGTAACGGATCGCACGACAATGGGAACCTAGCATAAATGGGGCAAGGGATGGTAACGCCTACTTTTTTACTTTAATATTGTCTTATCGTCATCATTCTTTTGATGTCCTGGCTTCTGACAAGTATTTGCTTTGTGGCTTTCTAGGCATTTTATAGTGTTGGTTGGACAGTTAATGATCATATGCAATAAAAGTGCAATTTCATATAAATCATTTAGATAGTATTCAAGATGTTTTGGAGAAACTCTGTCAGATGTCATACCCAAACATCAATCAATCGCCTTCCAACGAAACAAGTCAATAAAAAACCCGTTATTTTTCTGATAAATACAATCATCTGACTGTGACAAAAATTGTGAACCAATTTGGAAATTTACAATTTGAGAAGACAGTAATTGCAGTAACTACTATTCTATTTTCAAGGTAAATTAAAGTTCCATAACTGTATTAAGAAATCTAAAAGCTACCACTATCGGACGGATCCTAAATATCCGCCAGTATGTTAATGTTATTAAGACTTCACACTAAACTATAATGTTTAAACACTACCCAGTTAAAGATAGTTGTTGCAATAATCATATTTTTTTCTAAGTAAATTAAGGGCCATACCTCTATTCCAAAATGGCAAAAGAATTAGATGTATCATAAACATTATTAACATTTACTGGTATCCTATTTGTATATAAAATGTCCACCCAAAATGTTGTTTAATTGTCAACAAAACTTGATTAATCAACATACCCTCAACACAAAAACATATTTTCGTAGATAATCAGGGGCCATAACTCTATTTAGAAAAGGCAAAGGTCCACATTGATCGTAAGGAAGTGACGTCTGTTTGATATAAGGCTTCACAGCAATTTTAGTTAAAATCCAAAATAAGATAAAGAAATATAAAAATATCGGACAGGACAGTTAACTACAAAACACAAAAACAAAGACGCAAACAGACAAATAAGTTATCAAAACCTTGCACCTAAGCTTTACCCAAAATGTGCAGTTTTGTTAAGTAACTCAGGGGTCATAACGCTATTCTGAAAAGGAGAAAATCGGCCTTGCTCGTAAGAAAGTGGCATCTTAACGATATAACACTTCACAGTAAAGTTGGTTTTAATCGAAAACAATTTACAGAAGTTATTAACAACGTGCATGAAAGCTTTAGCCAAAAGGTGTATGACCGTCCCTCCCTCCACCCATCTGCCCGCCATCTTCAATCCTTAAACGACCTTTAATTTAAAAAAAAAAAAAGGTTGCAAATTGCATTCTGCATAAACAGAATATAATCAGGCGTGTTTATGTCTTATTTGTGTACAAAACAAAATCAAATCGCTAAAATATAAACTTGTGCATATTTTTTCTTTGAATATCAATATTTTCTTATCACTTACGGGCTTCCGTAGAAAATGCGTTGATGTTACGAAATGCAAAGAATAACATTAATCCATACATAGCACAGTTTCTGTTATTGATATGCTAAATATCACGAGTATATCTTTCCGGGTAAACCAAAAGTATTTTTTGCACGATACAGGAAGTTGGGTCCCTGCCTAATATGCCGCGTATTTTAAAATAGGACGAAGGTAAGATTTATATATTTGATTAAGCGTTTGACGTTTAAATTTAATTTTCATTAATTTCATTGAACCTAGTACCTTGGACACAGATGTTACAATATTTCAAATATGTTGATATCCGGACGCATCATGACTAAGGGTTACTCCTAGATGTTTATGATGGTCAACAAAGTTAAGTTCAGTATTTTCAAATATCAAAGACGGACGGTTTCTGTTTGCACGTGAAAAGAACATGACTTCAGTTTTAGATGGATTACATTTTACTAGCCATTGCTTTGACCAATTCGATATTTTACGCAGGTCATCATTAATTGTAGTTTCCATATAATCTAGGTAGAATGTAGATACTGCAATAGAACTGTCATCAGCAATAGCCTTGCGTACTAAGCAATGAATCAGCTATGTCGTTTATATAAAGTAAAACAAATAATGGTCCTTGGGGCACGCCGGCATTTGGCGTTTTTATTTCAGAACAAGAGGCCCAAGAGGGCATGTGGACGCTCTACTTGCTAATATGGCTCTTATAACATCAATGAACTCCGCCTTTACTGGTCCGATCTGGCTGGTTTTGAACTTGGCCAGTAGAGATAATAAAAAAAAATAAAAAAATAAAAAAATAAAAAATATTAAAAAAATAAATCAAATAATAAAAATATATATATATATATATATATAAAAGACAAAAATAATAAAAGAAAAATCTGGTAAAGTTTGGTAGAGATCAGATGATGAAAAATGAATGCCCTATCGCCTTAACAAGGCAACATATAGCATTTTTAAAGAAATCAAGAGCCATAACTCCGTTGTTACTGGTTTTCGAACATATCCGAGCTTTTATTGACATTAACAATCTGATAAAATGTGGTAAAGATCGGATGACAAATGAATGCTGTATCGTCTTAAAGGGACGATGTCCGTAACTTTTAGCTTATAAAACACACACTAATTACGTTCACAAACATTACACACTAAACTTTATTGAATATTTACTATTTAATTGCAAGATTGTTAAACGGAATTCAATCACGGTGCAAAAAAAGAAATGCCGCTTTGTGCGTTTGAACTCGTTGCCCAAACTAAAATTATACTCTCGGGTAATAATAGTGAGTGGGAGATTGTCGACACTGCTCTTGACAGAGCTTTGCGGGCTATACACATTGCGCAATACATACTCTATAGTAAAACCTAATGCGCTAATGGAAGTCACGTACCAGCAGAAACGGTAAATAAAGTGGGTCCCACATTATTTACAAATAATAATTAAAAAAAAATCTTCAAATTCACAAATGTATTACTACATACTTCTTTGAGCCTATGCTCAAGTTTTCGTGTATACATTTCACTGAATAAAAGTCAGAGAGTTATTTGGTTATGCTCAGTATCTGCTTACTTAACGAGGCAAAATATAGCATTTTTAACTTAACTCCGCTGTTACTGATCCGATTTGGCTGGTTTTTAAATTTATCCGAGCTTTCATTGACATTAACAATCTGGTAAAGTTTGGTAAAGATCAGATGAAAAATGAAGGCTCTATCGTCTTAACGAGACAAAAAGTTAACGACGGACAACTCGGCATCCCATAAGAGCTAAAAAAAGAAGAACCAATGAAAACTCTTTGTTTACGATCAGTTATAAAGTTATTTATCCAATTAATAAGGTTGCCTGGCCATCAGAATCTTATGGCGAGTTGTCCGTCATCAGTCCGTCCGTCCGTTCGCCGGTCGTTAAATGCTGCTTTGTTAATATGATAGAGACTTCGTAACGTGCAAGGAGGAAACACGTAATTTAAGTATACAAAAGGTTTTATGTGCTTGTTATACATAGGTTGTATGTCCTTGTTAGCAACAATTAGTCATCTTTTATTTTGAGTTTTCTGCAAAAGAAATACCAAGTTACCTTTTTTTCTTCAAAAATAATATGGAACTCACATTTCCGATTTTCCCATCTATTCAGTACTCGCAACAACCTTTGAATTGAATTGAATTGGGTTTTACGGCGCACCAACACATGAAAGGTTATATGGCGCCTAACATCAATGAACATTCCAGGCTCATCCTCCATTTACCTCAAGATAAAATATGGAGAATGGGCCTCGAACCTTCCAACCTGCAGAACTGCAGAGTTGCTGCAAATTCTATAGTAAACACTCCATTTACGATGGAGCCACGTTTCCACGTTTGCATACGTTTTGGCTTACATCCGTTGGTTGTACATACGATGTTTGACTACTGTGAGAATATAGTTTTTTACGCAGTGTTAACACATGAGCGATAATTATTAATATGCTGGAGGCGAGTCAGGTATTGCGTAGGACTATTTCGGAATTGCCCAAAGGGTGAAATATACCAAATGTCCCTGCGCAATTCGGGAATGCATTGGATAAAGTAGGAATCCGTGCTGAGATTTGAAAAGGAGACGTTGACACATAAAATACATCCTATTAGGATATATCTGGGCTAAAGGTAAATGACGTCATACTGTGTAATCCTCCCAAAATACATAATAAACCTATACTTTTATATATATATATATACCGTGTAAGTAGTGAACTGTTTGTCCGAAATCATTGACTGTTTCAGTTTATTTTTATAACATACTATATCTAAAATCGAGCCCTTCTATACATAGACGTAGGTTGGGGAGGGAGTATGTACGTTTGTGTGGTGGGGTGGGGGGAAGGTGGAGAGGGTGGAGGGCAAATTAAAAAAAGATTGACAAGCCAAAAAAAAAAAAGGGAAAAAAAAGGATGATTCAAATAAGGGGTGGGGTGGGATGCGGGTGGGGTGGTGGGGGAGAGGGACACTTTTCGGAAAGCTATCCATTTTCCCCTCATTATTCCCCCACTGCCCCACCCAGCCCCGGCTCCTACGTCTATTCAGTATGGCAATAATAATGAAATCCTATAATATTAACAAATTGTTCGTTTTATCCGAACTCCGATTTCGTCCGTATCACCATTTTTTTTATCCGCCGTCGACGGTACCCTAAAATTGTGACACCACCCATAGATCACGCAATATTTCATTCATACTCGGGTGTTTGAACGCATGCAATCTATGTTGTTATCTAGAGGAAGGATGGGTGCTTGTAAATCCGTTAAACAGATACTAAAAATTAAAAAATAAACAAAGAAAGAAACAGTTTTCTGCAATTTAGAAGGACTTTATCAACAGACTTCCGCATTAAAAAGCTGATTTTATAACTAAAATCTATCAAACTCCATAAAAAATATATATTTTTAAAGTTTGTAAATATTAACAAACAAATGTCGCTCAAAATTCTGATTGGAAAATACGTTGCGTGTCTACAAACATTACATGTTAGAGACAACTAGGAAATATTTTCACTGACGTGTGATACGCGTTCGTCGTATCGCTCCGACGTGGTTTTATCCGGATACCGGTGTGCTTTTAGGCAGCGCGAAAAGTCGAAAACGCGAGGATGCCCAATTATTGTAGGCGAATACGTTGTTGACGAAAACTGGAGGCGAAATCGCGAGAATCATCTTCGTGTTTTCGCGCATAATCTCGCGTTTTTCGTCTTGTAAAAGTAACAAGGACAGCACGAAAAGTCGAAAACCAGGAATTTAAATTGCAAAATCTCGCCGTTTTGCACCGGGTGAATGCGGGAAATTATCCGGATAATATACTCAGCAAAACTTAATTTAGCACATAAAATATACATGTCATGATAAAAAAAAACACGTTTATGGTCAAGGTCAATGACAAAACCTTAAGGGGTATAGATATGACCAATAACGCTACAAAGTCATATGTCAACAAAGTCAGTGATACAAATAAAGCAAACATGATGGGAGCATACTTTTAATGAAAAGGGAGGTAATTTTAAAATTACGAAATTTTGGAATGTTTTTGCTTGAGAATAACAATCGTTTGCGAATACATTTCAGTGGTTTTTAGTAGTATGTGCCGAAATATGTATTTATTTCTCATTTCATTGAAATCTAGACTAGTTTGTAGTTGTATATGCGCTGGTTTGTTGAAGTTACTCACTAGTTTGTCGATGGTATGTTTTCTATAAGCGCTTGTTTTTCGATGATTTTGGGGATTTTTACAACTGTAACTTTTCTTATTTTCTCCTAGTATATGTATTATTTAGACAAAATGTAACCATTTTGTAGTTTCGGGTGTGTGAATCTTTACACTTCACTTATTTGTTTTTTCAACAGCAGTATGTTACATTTTCGATGTTATTACTGCACAGAAGAAACAGAAACATTTGACAGTATCGTACACCACAAAGTCATGCATATGAAAATCAAAATTTAGGCTTCCAAAGGAAAGTCTCTAACACCAAATACCCGACAAAGTGTTTTAATTTGTTTCTTGATACAATAGTCAGAGATGGAAGGTCAGTTAATCCATTATCCATAAGGTAATTGAATTCTAACAGGACATATGTGTTCCTCCAATGAGAAAAGCGAACTATGCGTTACTGTAATCGAGTGTCCATTAAAATATGTCATTGACCTCGATAATACAACAGCGAAAAACATATTTCAAAATACAAAAGAAACCCAATAAATACTGAAAAGGGGATCCCTTTGAAGCAACAAACACAAACAAGAGATAAAAGAAGCAGACTCGGTTTTATTGAGTCTGTTTATGAGGTTTATTTCGAGTGCAACACCTCTCACGTATGTAATACATATGTCTTCTTACAGATGATGACATGACTGATATCTTACCATCTGCAATGGAAAACCTCTGCAATGGAAACGGTAGATCGTTTATTGTCAGAATGGAAGATGTTTTATTTTTATTTTCGGCCATCGCTTCCAGGAAAACAAACCAGCCTTGAGATTGTTACTGAACGTGGTAACGTTGTGGTGTGTGTCAGTGCTTGTGCAATGGGGTATGATGACACTATGAATCTATTTTGGAGGACCGAGAAACAGTTGTTGGTGTTGACCTTAAGAAGTTGAACTGTGGCGGAAAATTTGGTTATGTTAACTGTTTTGGTTACGAAAATAATACCAACACTGATGGAAAGACGAGATCGATTTGACGATGCAATTGCTACTTTGCAAGAAATGGATCAGGTCAAAACAAATGCTAATAATTTAAAGAAATATATACCGAATTTTATTTCATCAACCGATTTTATAACAAAGATTTAATTAGTGATTGCTGAATTCCTATGAAATATAATTTACTGTATTTAATTATCAATATGTTAATGAATATATGCGTCTATGCTTATTTAAGTGTTCCTCTTAAATAAGCATTATATATTGATGCATAACCATGAACTCTGAACTATATCACTTTTGCCATTCATACTTTGGAAAACAAACACAAACAATTAATATAGAGGTGACCATTAATTGTTTTAGACATATATTGCCATGAAATATGAAGAGTGTAAGGAAAAAGGTTTAACTTAACGAAATCCACCGGACAGAACATGAACGAAGGAATGGACAAATGGTCAAGAGACACATTATATCCTCTTACAACGTTCGTTAAGATATTATAAAATGAATAAAAGGTTATGTTCTTTGATAATAACGAATAGTTGAGCTAAATGGCAATACTTACCATATAAGAAAAGCATTTCTGCCAAATCTCCGGATAAAATCCGGATTCTTTTTCAGTCGCTCTCCGGATCTCCGGATTTAAGTTTACAATCTCCGGATTTTCCATCAAAACAAAATGTTCATGATTTAACAGCTATATTTTCACAGTTTATCAGCTATTTCCCGAATTGGTCCTGTTACGCTCCCTAGTCAGAGGAATATATACTCTGTAAAAAAGGTTTTGGACCATGGCAGTGTTCGAACCCGTACAATGATCGCTGAACCATGACATTCGACCATAACCCTTATTATCTCAGTTGATAATTCACAATAGATCAACAATCAACAATAATTATCGTTTACACTGAAAGTTTACGAAAAAATAATAATCTTTTTATTGGTTACTCGAATGTGTCCGTAACTGTTACTTTCTATGGACTTTGCAAAAAAAATTACAAACCCTTTGTGTGTTTGCGATATTTTTTAAAATCAAATCTTGTTTGGAATTTAATGTTTCTGGTACCAAATTAACCGGGTAAGGTAGACCTTGGTTACTAAAAAAGGATACTTAAATTCTGTCCACTAGTTTTATTTTTATATGACTTTATATGCCCTGGTCCAAAACTTTTTTTACCGAGTATATATACAAGTGTCGAATCAGTGGGGGTCATCCGTGTAATGCACTGACTGAATAAACAATTAACACCTACATCGAAAAACTAGCGCTTACCTTCGACAAACACTCGCTTTGATAAATGTTAACATCTACAAACCAAACAAGACAATGTATTTTGGCTTTAAAATTTGGTGTTGAGGTTAAAATCTATCAGAAACAAATTAAAACACACTTGATCTGATCCAACAAATGTGTGTTGAGGGAATACAAGGCAGTAAAGTAGATATATACGCGTTATTGCCGTTTAAACCGCCTGATGGCATCAAATACAGATTTCCACGTCATAAACCTTGAAAGTCTCGTGCATCGTGTAAATGTAAAAGACAGACATGCAGTGTACAGTGTCATCAAGAAAAAGTTTGTTAAATCACGATTATTTGCCAAATATCGGTTTACACATATACAAACCATCATATGTTTGTCTACAAACTAGCGTGTTGATATCTACAAACTTACCTACAGTGCTATGTCTTCTTCTGTATCAGATCCAGTTATGGTTCGTTTAATCTGCACTTCCTCTCACTGCCCTCTATCATTGTGTGAAGTCATTGCAGTCACATTTGTAAGAATTTGTGTCCTCTATCAGTGTGTGAAGTCATTGCAGTCACATTTGTAAGAACTTGTGTCCTGACCCATTTGCGTACTTGTAACTAGGTTTCTATATGTCAACTATAAGGAATTGACGCAACAAGCCAGCAACTCGTAGAAGTAAATTACCGCAAGTTTCCGAAGTTGTACCACTGTAGAGGGGCCCTTTTATGCTGGAGGTCAAACCAAGTTTTACATATGGTGTGTATAGAGTCCCTAAATGACCATACCAAACTAGAATCATAACCATTCACATCAGGACAAGATGAGTATTTTTTTTGTGATTTTTGACCCGATGACCCCGCAGGAGGCCCCGGTGGGCAGAGCCACAATCCAAGACTTATTGCGCATTTACACACCCTAACAAACAAATACACCCACATGAACTTGAAATCTCAAAGGGTATAGAAGGAGTTAGAGTCACAAGGCCGAAACTCTGTAATAGTAAATTAGTGCAAGCTCCCTAAATTGTACCCCTGTATAAGGGTTCCATATGCAGGAGGATAAAACTCGTATTGAATATGCTGTGCATATATATGTATTATAGGGGTTCTGTTGTAATTTTCGTCTCACTCCGTTTCGCCTCAAATTACAACAGAAAACCCTATAATACATATATAATAAATCACCATGAAGTGATTTCACTTGATTTATTAAAACTTTTTTAAAATAGGGGTAGTGAAGATTGCAAGTTTAATTTTTTTTATAAGTTATCAAAATTACATTTAATTAACAATTTTCTGACCTTGAATACAAAGGTGGTGGATCATACTCAAACACACTACTAAAACAATAAATTACACACTTTTTAGACTTTTTTGCAAGGTTGCCATTGCTTCCTTTCTTCCCTGCTCTAGTAGTTCTTTTTTTTAACTTCACTTATTTCAGGCCTTTTTTTGTTTTGTGTCCTGTTTTAAACTATAATATTTATCCAACTCATCTAAAATCATCTTAAACTCTTGATCAGATATTTGTGCATCACTCAACGCTTTTGATATTAACTGCTTAATGCTATTTAACTTAGCCTCTGCCAAAGTTTTTATTTCATGATGTTTTTGAGCTTTTGCATTAAGCTTGCGTCTGATAAAATTAATACAAACACCTGTAGCTCCACATACTATTGCTGCTATTTCTAAAGGTAACAAAACTGGAACAACAAATCCAATCCCAGCCATAATAACACCTGCAGATATTAAGGTAGTGTCAATTCCATCTGTAATATTAATACCACGTTTATATTTTTATAAAGAGACTGACGTATATCTCGTTCTGTAATTAACATTTTTTCAATCTCTGATATTTTTTGTAATCTATAATTCTGTCCGTCTTCCACTGGCAACTCAGGATATATACTTGGTGCTGTCGGTTGCTTCGGCATTTTTTTATTAATAAATAAAAAATTAAATTAATTCAATTAATAATGATGCCACCGTATTTACAGCGGTAGCGTTAGCAACCTTGCATACAAAGTTAACAACAGAACCAGCACCAATCTCTAAAGGTTTATCAAAGTTATCATGATTGCGTGGGATGATGTGAAGCGTTATGCCATAATTTGGTTGTTCAACACCATTGACAGAAACTATTATAGTTACGTCACCAAGTAAACGCTCACATGCTAAACCTATTCCCATAATCCGTCCATGGCGTGTCATTACATGCCCCACATTTGTTTCTGCTCCACCATTACCAAATGAGAGTATTCTAATTCAACACAAGTCGGCCCTTAGCCTCCGCAAATATTGTTATAATTCCATATTTAAGATTATCAACTCTATCTCTCAAATGATTAAACTGGTCAACAAAAGGCAAAACTTTTCTATGTAAATCTGAAACAATATCTATCAAAGCCTCCAAGTCTGCTGTTATTTTTTTAGGTCTTGTTGGTCCAAATATACTCATTGTTTTTTTTATAAAAATATATTTTTTAAATAATTTCTAAAACACAACTCATAGGCAAACCGTGATTATTTATCTTGTTGCCATACTCATCTCTGACTTCTATTTTCAATTCAGTAATTGCATCATTTGTAAGACAGTGATATTCAGGATAAAAACTTGTATATACTATATCTCCAAACTGCTTATTTACTACAGGTACAACACCTATAATAGTGCTTGGTGCACCATTGAAATAATTACTACTCGTATTAACTTGTTTCAGATGAACATATAGCTGTTTTATAAGGAGCTAAATCAATTGGGTAATCTCCGAAACGAATACCTTTTAACCATTTGCTGTCCTCGAATCCCAGCATTTTTGAAAGACCGCTTGACATTCGTGTCTCTATTGGCGTATCTAAAAAGGCTGTAGCACTTTGGACAATAATGTTCAGGGTAATCTTTTCATTTATAATTTTAAAACCTCTTATCAAGTCTTTAAAGTTATAGAGTCCATCTGGTAAATGTTCTGTTTTAGCTGGGTTTCTTGTCTTTACGATTTCACCATTAATATTATACCAACCGATAGTGTATGTAAAACTTTTTAATCCAACGCGCTTAGTTCCATCTTTATTATCGATATACTGTTGTAAATTAATAGAGTTGTCTATGTTTGAAATTGTATGAAACATTTTTTTTTAATATATATATATAAAAACACAAATAAAAATGATTTCTAAAGAATTCAAATATAACCCGAATGCTCAATATTCAAATACTTTTAGCAAAAAAATGATAGATATAATCAATCAAAACATAGTCATTACATTAGATGGCAAAGGCTTTAAAGCATCATTTTCAAATGTCTTTGAAAAATACAAACTTCCATACGTTAAATCAGATGCTATAGTCCAAAGCTGGGGAACAGATTGGATGTTATTTTGGCAGAATCAGTTGAATTTTGCTATTTGGTGTGCGACAACTGGATGTGGCATTGATTTTAACAATCATCTAAAAGCTGATGCCCTGGTTGATTCGTTATTTCGATTTCATGTCTATTACCAAGTCAGAAGAATATTATTTGAGATGAGTGTAGCAATGCCGCAAGACTCAAATTGGAATGCGTTTAATAACACATATAACCGAAACGCATACGGGAGAATATGCAAGGAGTTTAATGTTGACTTAAATTCTGACTGGAGACAGAAACAAAGCTATAATAATGGTCTAGGAAATATTTATAATTACTGGACAAATATTGGTTATCATCCTTTGGTAAATACTGTATACGACAACAAAACGATGAGTTTCACAGTCTATGAGAGTGATAAAACATATCACATTGATTACATTGCACAAGGATCTGAGGCTGACAACAGCTGGTCTACTTTTATACTAGATTGTTCATTTGGATTTACAAGAGCTGGAGTAGAAAGAATCAATGACAGCATAAGAACATACTGCTGGGCAATTCTTGGCTCACAATCACAAACAAGAACAGATATACTTGGAACTGGAACGGCATTTGATGCACAGAAACAATTCTTAGCAAATGTAGAGGACGCAATGAAAACACCTTAAAATATGCAAGAAGTAAAGTAAATTTTGTCTATGGAAGTGGATTGTACATGTCTCCGAGTGACATGGAATTAAGAATCGGAATAATACAAGACTACAATAATGAAATTGTAATAGCAACCGATGCAAAAGCATTAGGATTGAATAATGATGTAAATGTAAAACCAGTGCCACCAAAATATATTCAACCTTTTCAAGGCACCGCAACAAAGAATTTTTTACCGGAACACTTTGATAAATCAATACATAAAACTGTGGAACATAACCCACCAGAAATACAAAAAATAGCGATTGAACACGAAGATAACAAAACAACTATAATTGTTGGTACTATAGTAATAGGTCTTGCTGCATTACTTATCTACGAGATTTACTTAACCACTCTTTGGCTGCCACATACAACAACCCGGAAACAAACACAAGCAAAGCCCATAGATTGTTACCAAGCCAATTAATAACTTTACCTGTTGCAGATAAAAGCCATGATACTATTGCACCAATAAATCCTGGAAGTGCTGCAGCAGCTTTACCAGCTAGGTTGGCAAGAAGTTTACCAAGATTAAATAATTGTTTTTTTATCCAATCTTTTACACTTGATGGATCAGGTTTTGGAGTTGGAGTTTGAGCAGCACTTGATGTGGGAATAATAGAATTAATTATCACCCCAATAATCATACCAAACGCAGTCAAAATACTAACAATAGTAATACCTTGCTCCCTAAACAAGGTTTTGATCCTCTCACCAAGAGTTGTATCCTCGTTTAACATTTTGTTTATTGTTTCTTTTATCCTGCTTACTTGGTTACGAAAAGCTTCTCTGTTCTCATTAATGACATCCATTCTTGCACCTCTTTCAACTTCAAGGTCTTTGATGCGATCGCTAATTCTTTTTATCTGGAATTCATCATTATCAGTCTTAGCTTGTTCTAACTTTTGTTTTTCTCTTGTTATGTCTTTATCAAGTTGTGTGAGTTTTGCCACGTTATTGGTGAGTTCTTCCTTGACAGTTAACATTGCTTTTACTATTCCATCCATTTCACGCTTGTCTATATTTGTTTGTGTTTCAACATCAGGACGCTTGTCTATATTTGTTTGTGTTTCAGCATCAGGACGCTCAATCACATCCCAGTCATGGAGAGCACTTTCTATTGACTATGCCGTGTCATTCGCAACACTTGATAAATCTTGTAATGGAATAGCATCCACATTATCTGGTAAATCGTTTATTGTGCTCTCCAATACTTGTCGATATTCTTGTGATACTTTTGTTTTACTGTCATACTCCGGTAAATTTAAAAATTGTCTTATCGCCCTTGTTCCCCCAGAGCCAATAATCCTGTTATATTCATTTGCCAAAGAACCAAGAGCAAAAAATGTAAAAGAGCCTTGCCTGGCAGTTATTCTTATTCCTTTATCACCAACAATCCAGTATAATGTTTTACCATCATTTGATACTTTAAACTGGTCATAATCCATTTTGTCTGGTATCATCTTATATCGTTTTTCTATTTCATTATAAAAGGATTTTACAAAAAAATTCTTGTATGTTTCAAGTGTGATTTCTGACTCTCCTCGAAGGTCAGCAAGATGGTCGCTTTGATTAAGAAGACTTCTTTGAACAGGCTCATCAGGCACCATTGGTAAATCATCATCATAATATTCATCATAATCATCTGGATCGTACGTAGGATTGTCAAAATCAAATCCTCCTTCAGCCATTGTTTATTTTATTTAATTTTAAAAAATATATTTAAAAAATAAAAACAATGTCGGCTTACGGAAACAAACTCAACCCTCATAGAAAACTAAGAGAACCTCATGGTGCCAAGGGCATTCGCACAAGTGTAGTAATAACTAATAATCCATCAACAATAGACCAAAACCAGCAACTGCTTGTGAGATTTCCCAATCTAAGTACTAATGATGTGATAGTTCCTCGTACTGCTCGTCTTGCCTTTGAAATAGAACTTTAAAAAAGCAGAACAGACGCCAACGCTACTCTATTTCAAAATCTTGGCAGAGCAATTGTGAAAAAAATGACAATAAGAATAAGTGGCAATGAAGTCATGTCAATAGATGACAGTGATATATATCATTGTTATGTAGATTTATGGAAAAGCTCTACTGAACGCGTAAACATAGCTTACCAAGGTATTGGTAAAGCAAACATGTTAAAACATAGAGTTGGTGCGGGAGATGCTTCCTCAGACACCGAAGATGAAGCTATAGCAGCAGCTTATGGAAATAGATTTTGTATTCCACTGGACTTTGAAATGTTAGAAAGTCATATGCCATTTTATCAAGCGGGGCTTGGTGATAGGTTAGAATATGAATTAACGTTTAACGATTATAACAAAGTTATCAAAAGCACTGATGCTGATGCATCTTATGTAATAAAAAATATCTGCTTGGAATTTGATATGGTTAGTGATGTTGAATTAGCCAGACAAATAAGACAGCAAATCAATGGTAAGATAGTATTTTTGTATGATCGTATCTTGCGACATAGAAAAATAATAGCAAACAAATCTGAAACCCTTTGGCACATCAACATTAATGTACCAGCACGGAGCATGAAAGGTATTTTAATGCTGTTTGAAGACCCAGAAAGAACAAGCACAGAAACCTATTACAACCCAATGATTGAAAAAGTTGAAATGACAATAGAGGGAGTACCAAATCAGTTGTATAGTCAGGGTATGAAGGCATATCAACATTGGGATGAAATCAACAAATATATTGCTTTAACATCAACAAGAAACAAAGAGACAGAAATAGTAGCGAGGGACTTATACTTTACCAATGTTTCTCTTGAGACTTATCTGACAAAATCATATGCTTTGTGGCTTGACCTTAGAACATGTGATGACAATTTATTATACGGCAGTGGAAGAGGAATAGAAAACGGCAGTGAAGGCATAACGATATTAATAAATAAAAAAGCAAATGCAGATCAACCTTTAAATATTTATATATATATAATACAAGATGCGCAAATCAATTTCGAAGATGGAAGATTCAAAGAATCACTATACTAAATATCCTAAATATTCACACAGTGCCATTATCTGTGGTCAGACGGGCTGTGGTAAACAGAGTTTGTTCTTCACATACTTGAACAAGAGTATGTTGGAGTTTTTGAACATATGATTATATTGTGTCCAACCATAGAGTGGAACGAGGCTTATAAAAATAGATCCTGGATAGGTGATGTAAAAAGCCCAAAAGATAAAAAAAAAAAAATTGTCAATCCCGTGAGCAACGGCAAAGAAATGTTACAAGAACTGTTGCGTTTATTTTTCAAAAGATATGCTGGCCAGCCCACATTATACATCATTGATGATTGCTCCGCCACAAAAGAATTAACAAAGAAAAAGGATATGTTATCAGAGTTGGCATTCTCTGGTCGTCACGCCAAACAATCAGTGTGGATCATTTCGCAGAGATGTAATTCTGTATTAAAAGATTTAAGAGAGCAAGCAAAATGGTTTTGTATATTTTACACCAAGGACAGAGATAGTTATGAAAATTGTTTGAGAGAGAATGATGTTATTCCGACGCTGGAAGAGAGAATAATTTCTACCAGCAATTCTTTTTTTCTAACAGCATTGCTTTGTTGATAATAGTAATACTAACAGCAAAGTAGCAATGTTAATAGCAATACTGACATGAAAATATAATGAAAATATCAGAAAATATAGTAATGCTTATAGCATTGCTTATAGTAAAGTAGCAATGCTAATAAAAAAAATAGTTTAAAACTATAATTACTTTGGACTTTTTTGGATTTGAAATGACTAAGTATGTTTACTTTGAAAAGACTAAGTCATATGCATGATACCTATTTTTTTTGTTGTTCTTACATGGCTTCAATCCAAGTGGTCGCATATAATTTGGTGGTTTAGCACTCTTCTCTAATTTATCTTTGAGATGACCAGGCGCCCATACTTCACCATTGTCTAATAATGTCAATACCATGGATGGACCATATTCAGTATCTACTATTTTCGTATCTGTAATAGTGTATATTTTATTTACTTCCAAGTCTGTCCATTTCTTTGTGCTATTTTGATTTTGCTCTTCAAGCAGTTCATCAAATTGTGCAGTTGTGATTTCCATTTTTTCTTTATAGTTATATAAAGTTTAATCTTTAGTAGAAAAAAATGGAAAAGATTTATTACAGCCCAAAAGGATTTTGGAAAGGTTACTCAGCAGTTAAAAAATTGGCAAAAGAGGCTGGTGTTAGTGAAAAAAAGGCATTAGAATTTTTAAAGAAACAAGCTGTGTGGCAGATTTATTTACCCGCACCAAAGAAAATAGTTAGACCCAGGTTTGATGTTTCTGCTAAAAATGGAGTGCATCAAGCTGATTTGTTATTTTTACCGCATGATACTTTTGGCTTTGGTCGTGGACGCAAAACATATAAATATGCATTGACTGTGGTTGATATTGCAAGTAGATACAAAGAAGCAGAGCCACTGACTTCCAAGGATAGTAAAGAAGTTGCTAAAGCATTTGAGAAAATATACAGTCGACATTTGAAATATCCAAAGTTATTACAAGTGGATCCAGGCAGAGAATTTATGGGTGCAGTATCACAGTTAATGGCAAAACACAAAGTAAATATCAGACGAGGCAGAACAGAAATACACAGAGACCAAGCTTTAGTGGAAAGATTTAACAGAACATTAGCTGAAAGATTGTTTGGTTATCAGTATGCTAAGGAAATAGATTCGCAAAAACGTAATAGAGAATGGGTAAAGAGATTACCAGAAGTTGTTAAAGCCATAAATGTGGAGACAAAAAAGCCTCCTCCTGTTGAAACAAAAATATTAAAAGATGATCCTATCTGTATGAATGCAAGTGTAAGATATTTATATCAACCCGGGGAACAAGAAGGTGGAAGACGCAGAGCAACTGTTCCAATGTGGAGTGTAGATATTCACAAGATTAAAAGTTATATGGTGACGCAAGGTATAAGAGTTTATTATTTGAAATTACCAGCGCCACAGAGAGGATTTGTCAAAGAAGAATTACTTATTGTTCCTGCTGATACCCAAATTCATAAGTTTTTGTAGAAACCATGTGCATCAGTTTTAATACCGTCTGGTGCTATGTATCGTTTAGAGTAAAATGGTGACAGTGTTACTTTGTTTACTTTTATACAATATATCTCATGCTTTATTGAGCGTATCATATTCATTTCATGGGTGTATTTTTTCTTGCCAAACAATGCATCCTTGTAGTTCTCAAAGTTTATATGTTTTTCGATTACATATTTTTTTACACCCTTTGCTTTTTTAATGAGTTGTTCATTAGTTAAAATGGATTAAACACAAACTTGAATGATATGAATGATATGACATGAACATATTACAAAAAAATACTGGAATAGTGAAAGATTTACAGAAAAAAACACGTTTTACATGCGTACCTGTGTTAGACAAAGGTTAGACAAAGGAATCTAAATCGGGCTAGTCTGACTTTGTTTTGGGCCATGGTAGCGCGATTTGAGATTTGTTTTTAGTGTCTTTTCAGTGAAAATCTCTATAAATAAACTCGAAACTGGAACTAGAACTGTTTATATAGTGTTTACATGGTGTTTACATGGTGTTCAAGGAGTAAAGTAGATAAACATGGGGAAACCTAAAAATACCGGTAAAAAAGACGAAAATAGTGAAAACAAAGGTAAGACAGTTACTACAAATACGAACAATATCGCCACCCCAAATGGTTTAAATACAATTGATATGCTTAGACAATCTAGAGAACTACTGTATGAAGAAAACGTTCAAGGGAATAGACCACCACAGAACATGCAAAATATGACAACAAACCAAAACATGCAATGTTTTCAAGGTCAAGGTCAAGACCAGGTGTATTTACCCCCTCAACCCCCCAATTATAACACGACGTTACAAAACCAAAACATGAACACTTATCAGCCTTTCAATGGACAAGGATATAATGTGCAACAAACCACAGCGCAGTTAGATAACGGTATCCCGCCCTGGGCCTCAAATATGTGCCAGCAATTAACCAGTATACAAAACGTACTAGAACACCAAAATAGTCGCTGGCATTCAGTTGAACAGCAGATTAAAAGTCAAAGAATGAAAAACATTGAATCCCAATTATCGCAAGTATCAATTATTAAGCAGACTCTTTCACAGACAAATACGGATATTAATCAAATGCATACTGATATGAGAAATATGAAAATGAAAATCTCAGAATATGATAATACCATACAAGAATACAGCAATATCTGTGATGGAATTACTGACTGCAACACAAATACTGAGGCTACAATAAACGGTATGCAGAAACAGATACGGGAACTAGAACAAAACCAGCAGGACTTACAAACAAAACAAAATGACAAAATAACGGAAATACAGTGGAGAAGCATGAAGGAAAATTTAATTTTCTCGGGCATTCCTGAAATAACCGACTACCTCGAAAATGGTGAGGATTGTGAACATACAATACATGAGTTCATTAAAAAAGAACTACACATCGAAGAAGACATAAGGTTTGATAGGGCACACAGATTAGGGCGCTTCAACAGAAACCAGCTATTTCCTAGGCCTATCGTTGTGAAATTCACTTATTACAAAGACAAGGAACGCATACGACAACTGGCCCCAAAAGAACTTAAAGACAGTAACTTCTGGATCAAGGAGCAATATCCGAAAGAAATGGAAGACAAAAGAAAAATATTGTATCCCGTCGCAAATGATGCTCGTAAAAATCCAGAGAACAAAGTGAGACTTGTGCGCGATAAACTTTTCATCAACCATGAACAGTATATACCGGAAGTACGAACAACCTTAAATTCCCGCGAAAACGTGCAAACCTCGAGACGCACACACGTGAACCGAGATTCCCGTAATTCGAGAAGTAACAATATGAACAGCTACATGCAGCATGATCAAAACTACCAAGCGTGCGGAGGCTATAAACCGAGCCAAACTCAATGGTCAAGAACTTTCAGCCGACGACCACAAAAACCAGAAAAAAACGAACAAAATGACAATTTCCTAGAAAACAGGTTCAACATATTCAGTCAAAAGAATAGCACCCCGTCTCAGGAATCTCAACGAACACAACATGCAGGCAAAACCAAAGCCAGATCCCCTTTAGACAATGATGTTAACGGTAAAAAACACCGGGAGAACGGAACTCAGTACTCAGACAGCGAAGACAGCGAGGACAGCACCCTCTTAATTGATTTCGATCAAACACAGCCACCACAATCGACATATTCTGACCGGCAGACTACCGGTTCATCACCCGTGAACAACCCAGACGAAACACGTGACGACACGGCGACGCCAAGTGATTAGCGGTCACAGGGAGACCGTTATAATTGTACTTTTACAGATAATTGCCATAATGTACATATAAACAGAAATGATTTATGTGACTTTGATTGTTCACCAGAATACGAACTTAAGATTTTAAGCTTAAATGTATGTGGATTAGAGTCGAGACTTAGATGTCCGGAATTTGTGTCGTTTATAAATGAATATGACATTATTGGTTTACAGGAAACCAAGACTGATTTAACAGACACTATACACATTGATGGGTTTAAAACCCACATATTTAATAGAAACAAATTATCTCGTTATCGTTCAGGAGGAATTGCTTTATTCATAAAAAATAAATTATCCCCTTATGTAACTATTGATACAAATACTAACTGTAAACTAGTACAATTTTTCACAATCTCCAGTAAGATAATGAAAATGTCTAACAATGAAGACCTTAAATGTGGAATTATATATATACCACCGTCGGGTTCTAAATACCGACATGAAGATCCTTATTCAGAATTACAAGCAGAAATATTCAGGTATTGCGAAAATAACTCCAACATATTGTTATTTGGAGATTATAATTCCAGAGTTAGTAATTTATCAGACTATGTACAGTTAGATAACTTTATATCCGAGTTGTATGACTTAGACCAGGTCCAATTAGAAGACGAATTAATTTTTAACAATTTTTATAAGTACCATATACCGTTAGACAGAAACATTATTGATACCAATAATAATGCCTATGGCTATCAAATGATAGATTTTTGTAAAAATAACAATCTATTTATTTTAAATGGCCGTATAGGGGCTGATTACAATAATACTAAACTTACCTGTAACAATGCAAGTACAGTTGATTATTTTATCTCTACCTCATCAGTATTCCAAAATATTGTTGACCTTAAGGTAAACGACTTCTGCAGTCTCTATTCAGATGTACACTGCCCATTGTCTTTAACACTACAAGCAACACCTGTAAAACAAATCAATAAAACTGGTAAAAAAATAAAAAATGATACAACTAAACTATGGGATTGTGAAAAGTCAATTAATTTTACTGAAAATCTAGATATTCTGAAAATTATTGAAATAGAAACTAAATTAGATACTCTTATAGAGCAAAATATTACAAATGAAGAAGATGTAAATATAATTGTAAATGATATAAGCTGTATGTTTGAGAAATGTTCATTTGAAACATTTGGTACAATACAACACAGGGAACGTAAAAAATCTTCATTTAAACAACCCTGGTTCAATAAAGAGTGTATGCAAATAAGAAACATATATAATAAAGCAAGACAAGCATACAATAAAAACAAAACACAATTCTATAAAACAATTTTAAAAGACATTAGTAAACAGTATAAGAATGTTTTAAGAAAAACACACAGAAAATTTAACGAAAATAGGGTTGAAAAACTTAAATCATTAAAAAATGCCAAACCCAAACAATATTGGAAAATAATAAATGTAAAACCTAAAGAAAGTGACCAAATGGCCCCTCTCAAAGATTTATATACTTATTTTAAAGAGATTAATGAAACACAGACTGAAGAAAATACTCACCATGAAGATTTTATACACATAAATAATAATTTATCAGAAGACCTGATAAATCAAGAAATAAATGGCCCTATAACTGAACAAGAGGTTAAGACAGCTATCAAACATCTGAAAAATAACAAATCACCAGGCACAGATAACATTGTAAATGAACAAATGAAAGCCTCTATTAATGCTATGCTACCCATTTATGTGAAATTGTTTAACCATATTTTTAACACAGGTATAATACCTGAAAACTGGACCATTGGCATTATCAAACCCATTTACAAAAACAAAGGAAACATAACTCGTCCAGAAAACTATCGCCCTATTTCATTACTTAGTTGTTTTGGAAAATTATTTACTTATATACTTAACACAAGATTAAATTTATATGCAGAAAAATCTAACCTTATAAGTGGAGTTCAAGCTGGCTTTAGAAAAAAACACTCGACAGCTGACAATTTATTTATTCTTAAAAGTCTCATTGACCTCGTCCATTCTGATAAGAAGAAGTTATTTTGTTGTTTCATCGACTTCAAACAAGCCTTTGATTCTGTTTGGAGGATAGGTCTGTGGAGAAAACTGCAGAATGAAAATATAAATGGCAAATGCTTTAATATCATATATAACCTTTACAATAACATTAAGTCAAAAGTTGTCACAAAAGATGGTAGTTCTGACTTTTTCGAATGTCTAAATGGTGTTCGTCAAGGCGAAAACATGTCACCTTTTCTATTCAGTATTTTTTTAAATGATCTAGAACTGTTTTTAAATAACCGAAATGTAAATGGTGTCACAAGAGAAACCGATATAGATCAAGCCAATATGTACCTCAAATTATTTATTCTGCTTTATGCAGATGATACTGTATTGTTTAGTGAAAACGAAAATGACTTTCAGATAGCACTTAACAATTTTAAAGAATATTGTGATACTTGGAAATTAAAAATTAATGTGGAAAAAACAAAAATAGTTATTTTTAGTAAAGGTAATTTAAGACAATTCAGAAATTTTAATATAGGAAATGATGTAGTGGAAAGAGTAGACCATTATAAATATCTTGGAATATACTTCTCAAGAAGCGGATCTTTTTTAAAGACCAAAAAATATATTGCTGAACAGGCAAATAAAGCATTATTCTCTTTACTGAGGAAAATTAGATATTTGTCACTCCCATATGATATGCAAATTGATCTGTTTAACAAAACTGTCAAACCAATCTTACTTTATGGTAGTGAAATATGGGGTTTTGGAAACCTAGATATTATAAAAAGAATACAGTTGAAATTCTTAAAATACATTTTTAACCTAAAGAAGTCTACCCCTACATATATGGTTTATGGGGAAGTAGGCATAACACCCATATCAGTTGACATACAAAATAAAACCATTTCATACTGGACAAAACTGATCAACAATTCAAGTGAAGTGAATAATAATGTGCAACAAAATATCTCTTCAAAAATGTATATGCTGATACAAGAACTGGTATCAAAAAGAAAGATAAAGTCCCCTTGGATAGACAATATTAAAAACATACTATGTACTTCGGGTTACTCTGGAATCTGGTATAGCCAGAGTTTTTCAAATGCAAAATGGTTAATTAAATCATCCTACCAAAAGTTGAAAGATATATTTATTCAAAACTGGCATTCAGAAATAGATAGAACATCTAACACCAATATTTATAAATTATTTAAAACAGAATTTAAACAAAGCATCTATATTAAAATGTTACCAACCTTTTACTGTAAACTACTCATCAGGTTTCTAACGAGAAATCATAAGCTACCAATCGAAGTTGGCCGTTGGAGATCCATCCCGAATAACGAAAGAAAGTGCCCTCATTGTAATGATATTGGTGATGAGTTTCACTACCTATTAAAATGCTCAAAATTTGAAGATATTAGAAAAAAATATATCCAAAGGTACTATTATACAAGGCCAAATATGTTAAAATTTCAACAGTTACTCTCAACTGAAAATGTACAGGAACTTAAAAGGCTAAGCTACTTTATAGAGCAAATAGTTAAAACTATAAATATGGCTTAAAAATATTATTAAAAACAATAATAAAAATGAATACATAAATTAAATATTAATAATAACTTTTTTCTTTTTCTGTTTCTAGTATGGTTACCATTATTATACTAGAATGAAACTCAATCTTAAAGCTTTACTACATGAACTGTCCTTTATGAGTTCTTATTTTTCGTTTCGGTAAGACTCATACTTATTGGAAGTCATAAAGGTTACGGCTAACAAACAAATGTAAATATGTTGATGTAAATATTTGTGTAGAATGTAAAGCATAATATTTGTAAGAAGTATGAGAGTTGGATGCAAGCCTATATTGTACCATTCAGTATGTAATGGTTGTTTATTTTGACAACACATGTACACAACAAATACTGTCCTTCAAAAGTAAATGGTGTTACTTTTGACTGTCCTTGACGAAAACTATTTTCTTAAAAAAATAAGACGCTATCCGAATAAAGTTTCAGCGACATAAACTTTTTAAGCTATTACCAAAAAATGGTCTTCTAAATCAAGATTCAATTCAATTATTATTTAACTGTTAAATTTTGAAATATGACTACTCTATTTATAAATTGTTTGTCCATTGTTATATTTAGAAGAAGCAAGTATACGGTATACTTACAGTTAATAGCCTTAATACACAACAAACCAAATTTCCAATAATTGTCTAAAAATAGAAAATATACATGTCAGACAATCCAGTACACTAAAAATTGTAAACTACAACTAAATGTATATTGTCATCATACATGCTTATTTTAATAGAGACCGGGACTAGAGATAGCACCCTTTACTTACGCATAAACTACTTTATCTTAATTCATACCGAGCAGAGCTCGGCCGGCGCAGCCGGCCGACGATGATCGGCTAATGGTAACACATGTGCAAATGTTGAAATCGTACCTGGCTGGGCAAAAAAACTGTGTCGCACAGGAAGCGCCGCCATTGATGAAATTGTGTTCGGCAATTTCGGATTTTTTCCTCAAATCATCAGGGGATCAGTCTGTTTCACTTGGACGATTGTCTCTTTTCGTAGTTTGGAGTATTCGTACTAGTTCGGCTAATCCCGTCACAAGTAGTTACGAATGAAGCGATATTCATTAAAAGAATGCTTATCATTAGAAGTTGTTTTCTAATTTGTTATTGGTTGTCAAAATTTAACTAATTCAAAAATTCAAAATTTCAAATTTCAAATTTCAAATTTCAAAATTCAAAATTCAAAATTTCAAAAATTCAAAATTTCAAAAAATTTAAATTTCAAAAATTTTAAAATTCAAAATTTCAAAAATTTCAAAATTCAAAATTTCAAAAATTTCAAAATTCAACAAAATTCAAAATTTTCAAAATTTCAAAATTTCAAAATTCAAAATTTCTCTACCGAGGGAGGTATTTTCAGTATCTCAAAAACACTGGTTATTAAACTATATATTACATAATTTAAAATAATTTTATTAATATTTCTAATGATTTATGCCTTTTTACACCAGAACGCCAAGACGACGTTACGTCATCCAAGACGACGTTACGTCATACAAACAAAACAAGTGGAACCGGAACTCTTCGTTAATTTCCGTAATCGTTATTTCCTAGTGGCGGAATCTGACGACGACGTCCGTAAAACAATCGGAACGTCATTTGGCATTCCCGCCACTGACGCAAAAGGCCGAACAATGTTCCGTACTGGGAAATATCTCCCACTGGGAGATATTTCCCAGTAGAGCAAACGAGTAGATATAGCTTTTCTATTCCCAGTATTTCCTATACAAATCACAGACAAATATGTAATATATACACATATCGACCTCACTAAAAGGCAATACTTTGATAATATTGCTGATAACAGGGTTGGCATGGAGGAGTTAGTCCAAATTTACCACAGTCCTGACATGACCAAACTTTAATACGAGAGGGAAATGATAAATGGTCAAGGGTGGGACACAGCTTGTGAGATTAAAACTGTTTCTACCATTTTAGGCTACAACATCAATGTAACATGAGTTTGGTGCAGAGCAATATCACATGTATTCTTTTTCAACCAATGAAGGAGAATTGTTATGTACAACCATTGACTTGTTTTTGAACAATAAACAGTTTCAAGTTCTAATGACGCTGATAGTAGTAAAAGTAAAAAGCGAATATCACCCACCGAAAACACGCATGGCAACAAGAGCAAACATAATTCAGAAAATTATATTAGTACACCATATACTGAACCAAATAAGGACTCAAATTCCAACTCTAATATAACCAATGACATCCAATCTTTATGTAGGAAACAAGGAATCAAAACCTCTTGAAAACGAAACACAGTCAGAATCAAAGAAAAGGGAAATGAGAAATAAACGGGAAAAAAGGTATATTATCAAAACATATCAAATAAATGACATACCAGAAGCTGCACCATTACAGAAAGATTTAAAAATTCAACCTTGCTATGGATGCTATACTTGCCTTTGAAATAGAACAGATGTCGTACGTTTTTTCTAAATGCGAAATTTGTCTAGAAAGAAGAACTGAATTGAAAATGTTCAATGACACTGTTTGTAGTAGCTGCCAAAAAGATATGTCTGATACAAAATAATTCACTCTGGAAAACAATATAAACCCAGGAAAGGTGCCTCTTGAGTTGAAAGAGTAAAAATAAGATAATTTTCAAAATTTGATTTAAAAAAAAATCACACCGTAAATACCTTAACTTTTACAATAAACTTGGTTGAACATCTATGATAAAGACGAAGCGTCTCCGTGGTCGAATGGTTAACGACGTTGCATTCTAAACCTTCACCTCTCATCGCTGCGGGTTCGAATTCCACTGGGAGCTCGATTTGTAAGTGAGGAAGTGTCGATTCTTACGGATGACGGGAGGTTTACAGTACTGGTTCTACCCAGGAAAAGTGGGTGGATGCCTCCAACACAAAAAAAATCGACCGTCATACTAGTATATAACCTTACATGTGTTGAAAATGACGTAAAACACCATACAAACAAACAAACTATGATAAAGATCGAGTTTGAGTTTACCACCTACCACAATTTAGAGGTGTGTCAAATGCATAGGCCATTGCTTGGTCAGCTGATTTTGATGATCGAAATTAGGAATAGTCAATTAATTTACTCATATGTTGATTGACAAGAAACATAAGATAGGTTAGTATTTTATCACAACAATACTCGTCAGAGGACAGTTTCCGTCCAAGCCCAGTTTCCGTCATTCTCATTTAAAAAACGTTTTTACACTGCAAATTACTTACGCGATGTCACTTATTGTCAGACGTTTATAACTGAAGATTGGAAACAGGAAAAACAACCAAAAAGTAAATAAGCAGTACAAAAACGAAAAATATATTTAATTCCTTAAGTGGCGTTGGGGATGCCCGCGCATACTGCCGCATAATAAACTATTAAAAAAATAACACCGTAATGACGTCATAATTTTATCACTCTTCGGTGGACGCAGTTAAATAGACCGTGAGTATATAGTTTCACCAAAGAGCAGCAACTCGTACAACCTGTATCTGTTCGATTTACATAGAGTTACCCATCTTTACAGTGTAAAATTGACGATTCCAGGCGCATTGTTATAACGATCGAGGTGACTGATGGAACAATGCAAACATACCATTTTTACAATGAAATTGTTGAATAGACTTGCAAACAAGTTTCTAATTCATAAAAGTTTACTGTATCTTGACCTAGTTGAATCTATCACCCGATAAAATACATGACGGAAACTGGGCTTGTAAACAAAATGATTTCTCAGTTTTAGTCTATTTATAAACAGGTCACGTGCCATTTCGATAATTTATATAAAACAAAATTCTTTGGTATCAAATTTCCAGAAAGAGGTAACCTAATAGAAAATAGAGTAAAAATTGTCAGGATACATAGGTTTGTCTGAAAAATTAGTTTATGTTTACATAAGTGACGGAAAGTGGCCCCCGACGAGTATAGAATAATTATTAAGAGTAAAATATTTGGTTTACAAGTTAAATTTTACATGCGATCCGATATATCATGTAAGTATTAATTTTAAGAGCTCTGCTCGGTCTTAGGCAGTGCCTAAAATTCATATTAAACGTTCTATAAAAGATTAAATAGGTTCGATTTCTGTAAACAACATGTTTCACGTCCATATTGGAAAATGTATTGTACTTACTCATTATTCAATACATTCGTCCTTTTATGTTTCGTCCCAAATGAACATTTAATAAAAAAAAAAAAAAAAAAAAAAAATAATAATAATAATAATAATAATAATGATATGCAGTATTTATATTACATTCTCATTTAATTTATTATTCAATGCAACCTAATTAACAAATTGATATTAGCTGTTTAAATAGTGTTCTCCTGCAAAACGTGTGTGATCGTTGATTGTGTATGCTTATGTATGATTTGCCATTTGTGACTATTTGAAAACTACTTGTTGTAAATTGTATATACTTATGCATTTCACCTGTGTGAAACTGAGTAATTAATAAATAAAGATGAATTGAAAAATTGAATCATCCGCTCTCAAAACAGAATATAGTTTGGGTCTTAATCCAACATATTCGGCTATAGCAACACCAGCACATTCGTCTTTCATTTTACCCAATACTTTTTTGTTTGTATCATCATGCATTGGGTGATTTTGAGGATAATCACTTAGATCATACTCATCTTTCATTTCAGCCATATCTTTGTATGCATCATCTGTTTTGATGTTTACCAGTAGGCTGTCAGTGTCTGTGTATAATAAAGTACAGTCATTTCCATACCTTTTCTTTAGGGTATTATAATACCAATCATACATCATATACTTTGATAAATCCAATACTGACATTTCAACATAGATTGGTTTGTTTAATGTTAATTTTGTTTTGTTTACATGTACTGCTGATAATTCATCTGAAAATTTTATACGCCTGTTAAAGTTAGGTTTGGCTATTATTTTTCTTATCTTTTCATTTTCAGAGCCGTTAGTTTTGACTAGTTTTATATCTGTCCGCTTGCGTAGATTTTCCATTGTTTTGCCAAACACAGAGTTGTTCATAAGTTTGTAAAAATCTTTTTCAAATTGTGATTTAGCTTTTTTCCTAAGTTCTGTATTTAAACAAATATATGATTTCATCCATGGTTTTTCATTAAATTCTAATACTCTGTGTACTTTCTTTAGTTTCATGCCTAAAGATAAATACAGTTGCAGGTTTTTGTAATGTATCACATATTTTTCTTTGTCCCTAAGATTGGGAACTAGTTGTTCTACATTTATCATGCTATATTTTTTTAACTTTTTTTCAACAAATCTGTTTGTTCTTCTTCTTCAGACAACAAATTTGTCTGGTATTCAGACAACCATTTTTTTTTCACTGCTAATCTTTCCTGTGCAAGCGGATAGTCATTATGAGATTCATGAAGTTCTTTAGGATATTCCAAATCAACTTCAAGCATTTGTCCTTTGCCAGGTTTTGGTTTAGAATATTTTTTGGCTTTCCAAACAAAGCCAGAATATGGAAGTGGCTGACTCATTGCCCACCCGTAAAGATTATTTGCATCATAATACATTAAAAAGTTGTTTTCCTCATTAGGGTTATAATCAGCTACATGTGGATTGTTTGCTTTGGCATATCGTTTTGATACCATACTTATGCCACCTCGCATTCCTTTTTCTATAAATAAGTGCTTGTCAATGTCTGTCAAAAGTTCTAAATCTATTTTTGAATGTTTAAGTAAAGCATCCCAAGATAATCCAGGTGCTGTATAGTAATGTAAAGCATCAAGTTTGTATGCACTCATACATGTTTTTCTGAAAGTTTGAAATACATCTGCTAACAAAGTTACATCAGTTTTTAAATATAAATCATGATAGTCTCCAAGAGTTTTGCAATTTAACTCTTTCCATACTTTTTGAGCATGCTCGTAATCTTCGGGACTTGTACTTTCATCTGAGAGACTACTGTAAAACTCTTCTATAGGTGGTAATTGCGTTTCCTTAAATCTTTCCATGCTGTTCATATATTCGTATGGATAAACACCTTTTCGTAAAAGTAAATCTGTTTGTTTTCCAAACTGATTTTTGGTAATTTTAAAATCAGATTTGTCTGTTGCTTTAACCAATTTTTCCAAAGACGAAGCTATAAACTGAAAGCTATCCAAGAATCTAAGTTGTCCAGCACTAAATGAAATATACTTTTCAGCGTTGTTTGGAATGCATGTAATATTACCTGTCATTTTATGTATTTTTTGCATTATAAGATGACTATCATAACCTTTGAGGTTGTGAAATACAACAGGAATGATTGTTTTATTTGGTTTTATTTTTAGTTTTAGGTTGCAGTTTTTATGTGCTGCACCTCTGTATTCTCCTGTAAAATGACAGTGGTCTCTTACTTTACCGTGTTTATCATTTTTTATTTCATCCTCACATATCCAGCAATGTGTTGATTTTTCATGATCTTCCTCATTTTGCTGCGTCATGATTAATGGTTTTGGGCGAGCAAATATTTTATTAATGTTGATCTTCTCACATTCTAAGTGATTTAAAAACTTTTCAACAGCATCTTCACCTCTGTAAATAACAGGTTCTTCAGCTTTGCCATCATATCTGACAACCTGTTATCCAAAACCACAAGCTTCGTGTACATTTGTGATTTCAGATTTTTTTCCAAATTCGATTGATTGCGGTTTGATTATACTCTCAAAATCAGCATATATTGCATAAAGCACAGACATCTGATTTTGATGATTTTTAAATTGTGTGTGATTTTTTACCTTCTTTTGGCATTTCTATTCTGCAAGAATTTTTATTGATACCCTCACAGTCTTCTCTGTGTTTGGTAAGTAGATCTTCTCTTGAGAGCCGTAAAGACAACGATCGCAGAAATAAGTTTTACCGCGATATTTGTTTTGATCATAAAGTAATCTATTCAGATTTTTAATCCAGCAATAGTGATATTTTGTTGTTATTGTTTTTGGTTCGTTGGAATAATCATCAGGGTTATAATTGTCATCTATAATTCCTTCTTCGTTATTTGGATCATCTTCATCTTCATTTTCTAAATCAACCTCAACGTCTTCAGAAATTAAAAGCAAGTTAATTCTTTCCATTTCTTGCGGTTGCTCTGATATTCTATATGGAAATACAGATACCCTTTTTCCTGTGCATCCGTAAACATTAATAGCAAGGTTGTTTTGTTTTTCTACTTTGGAAATTTGTGAAATTGGAGTGGGAAAGTCAATAGCATCCATATTCAACTTACCCATGTGTTTGTTATAACTAGATATCCTAGTTGGATTATTTTTATTAGGCCACAAAGCAGAAACCAATGCCACTTCCAAGCACTTATTATCTTCATTATTAACATTAATTATTGCTTTTTTATCAGATACTGCTTTAGACAAAGGAATATATGAAGAACCTTTTAATGGTTCATACTTTGCAAAATTTAAGTAAAACGTAACACAGTGATCAATCTCCAATCCAGATGCTGTGTTTGTAAATCTTTCAAGACTCTCTTCAAGATGATTTATCGTAAAACTCATTTATTTTTTCAGAGGTTAAAATTGCATTTTGTTCACTGTGTAATACTGCTGTGGTGTATTTTTTGGTATCACCATCATCTTTGAATAAATTTACAGTGAGACCTAATTGAAACTTTAATCCATTCATCTTTGTCAGCTCTTTGCTTATTTGTTTTGTAATAATGGATTTCTTATCACGGAATAGTTTTTGAGGGTCTTTGTATTTCTCGGCAGATATCTCGTATGCTTTAAAATAGCCACACATTGGTTTGTCAACCAGTTTTAATTCTTCTTTAGATTTTCTATCATTAAGCTCTTTCAATTCATTTATAACATTGTCTCGTGATTTAGCATATTTCTGATTTTGCTCATCTTGTAATTTATCATATTTCTGCTTTTCTCGTTTACGTTGTTTCTTAGCACGTCGTCTCTTGAGTAAATTTTCTAATGTTTGAGATTTAACCTCTTTTGAAGTTTCCTTTGGAACTTCTTTAAGAGGTTTTAATGCATTTATACCGTTAGATAGTGTTTGCTTATCTATTACACCTGTATCAAACAGGCGTATTAAATTTCTTATAGTCTCTTCGTTTTTTTCCATTTCCTTTATTTGTTATATATTTAAAAAAAAAAATTATTTAATATAAAAATAATTATATAAAAAATAGACAATGGAAATCAATGTTTGTAAATTTCTTAAAATTGGATTACATAATCCATGTAAAAATAAGCCAACAAAAGATTCTAATTATTGCAGTTTGCATAAATATAGATTAAAAACAAGTCATGCATTACCGTGTCTAATATGTAAAAAAGGCACTTCTGCAAAATATCAAGTGTGTATTGGTTGCGGTGCAGCTTCAATTAGAAAAATGAACGATTATTGGAGGTTAAAGTCGTATAACGCTGAGTGTCTCAGATTTAGACGTATTGAGGTTTAAATTATATTTTGATAACTTATAAAAAAAATTAAACTTGCAATCTTCACTACCCCTATTTTAAAAAAGTTTTAATAAATCAAGTAAAATCACCATTTCATGGTGATTTATTACATATGTATTATAGGGTTTTCTGTTGTAATTTGAGGCGAAACGGAGTGAGACGAAAATTACAACAGAACCCCTATAATACATATATATTGTTCCTCGAGTCCCTAAATGACCATACAAAATTAGAATGAACTCCATTCACATTTGGACAAGGTATGTATTTTTTTCTGATTTTTGACCCAATTATCCTAAGGGAGCCTCAGTGGTCGGAGGCAAAATCCGAGACCTTGCTGCAGCCCCTTGTCATGAAATTAAGAATTTAGCCCCTAGCGGGATTTGAACCGACGACCGCAGGTTCTCAATATAGCATATTGCATATTTAAGAAAATCAAGGGCCATAAGTCTGGTGTTACTGGTTCAATCCGGCTGGTTTTTCGAACTTGTCCCAGATTGCATTGATATTAACAATCAGGCAACATTTGGCAAAGATCAAATAATAAATGAATGTGCTAGATAGAGTAGGCAGAAAATGACATTTTTCAGAACTCTGGTTTTACCGATCCGTTCTGAATGGTTTTCGAACTTGTCCGAACTTTCATTGATAATAACAATCGGTGTAAGTTTGGTAAAGATCAAATAATAAGTGAAGATGGTAGAGTTCACAAGGCAGAAAACTGCATTTTTCAGGGGAAAAAACAAGGACCATTCCACAATTCTGAGTGTTACTCATCCGATCTAGTTGGTTTTCAAACTTGTCTGAGATTTCATTAATATCAACTGTTAAATGCCGCGTCAATGAGGAATTTTTAATTCCCTGCATATATTGACTCTTTGTATGTGTTTTAAGTAAGGCAGTATTTCCCTAAAATCTCCCCTGTCCCATGTGAAATTTAGAGAAAAACATTAAAGTTCTCTGGCCATATTTTGTTTCATGAACATGTTTATGGCTATTCAAATCGAAATCAATACACAACAATAGATATTTACAATTCACACATTGCAATATCTGTGAAAAGCGAGCATAAGATTTTATTTGATGACGTAGAAAAGTTTAAACAGGTAAATTTATCCAGAGGTGAATGTATGAATCAATTACCTGGCAATAGTTGTGCAGCTATACAATTCAGATTTACCTCATTTCCCCGTGCAATCACGCAGTGGTAAAGGTAGTATTTACGTCATGCAAATAATACTTATTTTTACGTACAACTTAGTAGCTGTTTTAAATATATGTTTCTCTCCGGGACTATCAAGAAATGTTCATATGATGTTTAAGTTACATTTGTTAATTGATAATACTACAAAAAAGGTGGCCATTCACCTTTAAGAGAACATGGTTTTAATCTGCAACTCCACTTGATAGTAATATCAGTAGTGTTATTACTTACTGGTCCTTTGGGATCATCTAGCTTAAAGTAGAATATCGCTTAAGCTGCTGCTAAGCGGTGTGAGATGTGTTGTAGTTGCTACAAGTCTTTACTATATAACTCTATGTAAAACAAAGATGGCCGTGACAGCCATGTTTAATGTTGAATCAAAATAATTTTCAACAGGGACCAACACCATGTCATGCTGATCATTTTAGAAAAAGTCCCATATTAAATATCACTTATATTTTTCAAGAATTAGTCGCTACACATTTGTTTTTTAAAAATCTATTTTTGGTGTCCATATTGAATTTCCTAAACAGCCATGTTTAATGTTAAATCAAAATGATTTTCGAAAATGACCAACCTCATGACATGTTGATCGTTTTAGAAAAATATCACTTATAGTTTTCTGGAAGTAGTCACTACAATTTTTTTTTTTTAAATCTATTTTTAGCCATAGCGGCCATCCTGAAATTTTGCTAGGATCAATTAGACACCAGGAGCAACATTCCTGTGAAGTTTCATGAAAATCCTTCAAGTCGTTTCAGAGAAGTAGTCGCTACAAAAAAACGTTTACGGACAGACGGCACAGCTGGAGTATATGAATTTACATTCATTCTTTTTTGTATTGTATGAATGAGCTGGAATCGGCAGAAAATGCTTAATTATTTTTAAGGTTTAAATTATATTGTTTGATTTATTTTTGACAATAATAATGCAAGTTATGTAGAACAGGTTCTGAAAGCTAGATCAGCATTCCTGTGAAATTTCATGAACATCTGTCAATTAGTTTCAGAGTAGTCGTTACAAGTTTTTATTATATAACTCAATGTAAACAAAGATGGCGACTGGCGGCCATGTTTAATGTTGATAAAAATAATTTTTGACAAGGAATGCTGATAAATTTAGGAAAAGTCCCATATCAATATCACTTATAGTTTTCAAGAAGTAATAGCTACAAACTTGTTTTTTAAAAAATCTATTTTTAGCCGTGGTGGCCAGGAATTTTCAAAATCAACTTTGGTTAGGTTAACTACATGTCGTGCCAGTCATTTTGGTAAAGGTTCCAAATCAATATCTCTTATGGTTTTTCAGAAGTAGTCGCTACAAACTTGGTTTTTAAAAATCTATTTTAGCCGTGGTGGCCATCTTGAATTTCCGGCCGACCTGATTTTTTGCTAGGATCAACTAGACACCCAGAGCAACATTCATGTGAAGTTTCATGAAAATCCGTCAAGTAGTTTCAGAGGAGTAGTCGCCACAAACAACTTTACGGACGGACGCCGCACCATGGCATAAGCTCTGCTGATCTTTGCACATCAAGCCAATCTAGCATCAATCAGGAGTCCGACCATACGTGTAACAGTCAAACAAAAACATTTATTTTTTTAAAATACTGAAATAGTTTTAAAGGGACACACGGCAATTTTGATTGTTTTAAAACTTAGTCTCTGTAAGTTTTTCAACATTGTTGTATTATATAAGTTGCATTATTAGAAAAGCTAGAAGCAAATTGTTTTAACACATTACTAACAGTTGATTATATTGCACCTGTGATGAAAATGAAAATTGAAATATAGGGCCCTTCTTGCACCAATGTTCTTGTTTGGAAAAGATATCATATTAGATATTTAAGTCACTTAGCCTTTAGAAACATTTGGGACAGACAGCTACGGTTAAAACTGTACTCTGAAACTTAAGAAATATAAAACCATGATTAGGAAGAAAAATAGACAACACAAACTTAGCGTATTAAAAAAGTTGTGTGAAAATGAACGGAAATTCCTAAAGATTTATGGAACACAGTCAATTCTTTAATGGACAAATTTCGGGTAATATATCTCGGGAAGTTTGGGTCAATCATTTTAAGAAACTACTCACTACTTCGAGTAGTAATACACTATTAGATGTTAATTCTTACACAGTATATTGTTCCTTAGATAACTCAATATTAAATGTAGACATTAATGCCTCTGAATGTATACATTATTGTACTTCGCAAAATCATGAATCAAGTGAGGGAACTAATTGGTAAGTGCACTGGTGAGTCTGTTCAGCTATTTGGGTGCGGGGGAGGGGATGTACAGGTGTTCAGTGTTCTTCCTCATCTCCCACTGCCCCCTTCTGTTTCCATTGTCTGATGCCTTTCCTTTCTCGATCCTTTCACCCCAGTCCGTTGTTTTCTTTAGCACCCATACACTCTTCTGCGCTTATTAATTACTTCTGATTTGATTTAAGATAATTTGTAAACACTGTACTACCAAGTTGATCTGGGGGAAACAATGGCCATTACTTTAAGGGATCTGGGGAGCAAGGACCGCCCTGGGAGGGCCTCAGTTAAATAAAAAAAAATATAGTTTCTTATTTATACTTACTCCCTGGTTTCGATTAAGAATTCTAGAACTGTGAGAACTGTCAAAAAGTGAAGAACATGTTCTCAATTAACCTGCTTGCTCGCGGTGATTTCAATCAAGCCAACCGCTTTTCCATTCATGGCTGACTTGACCACATTAGAATTTCATTCATTGTGACGAACGACCTAATTCAACGCTATTGGATGGATGCAAACAACAATACTCTAATATGTCTGAAAAGCACTTAGCGAAAAGAGACGATGTGAGAAGCTCAAACACAGATGACAGACATGTTAACCTCTCGAAAAAAGTAAGTGCATTTCTTGTTTGTTTAGTATTGCCATAATATGGGGAGTGTTATGATTTTTTCTATGTTGTTATGATGACTGTTTTCCTATTCAGAGTTTTTAAATTTTAATATGTGTCAAATTGAGTCAAAAATAAAATAAATCCGAGTTTCAGACTGAATCGACTACTCAGCTGTACAGTGACCTCTGGTATGAGGATGTAGGTGTGGTCACTGTAGAAGTATGAGGATGTAGGTGTGGTCACTGTAGGACTTTCCCTTTATTTTTGAGTAACAGGGAAAGTTTTCAAAGTAGGCTGTTGATTTATAGACTTCCTTTTGTTGTTGCATTGGCAACTGCTAAAAAGAATCTGATCAGCTGACCGATGTAAGAGGGTAAGTCAAATCACCTGCCTGCCGGCCAGCCCTGTCATTGACTCAGGATTTATCTACAATATTTATTATAAAGTTAAGTTTAAAATAGTTATAAGATGGACAGATGGAGAATACACTTTTTTAATGATATCCTAGATAAAACCAGAGACGTAATACTTCCTAGTCCCTTGTAAAACTCATCTACCACTCCCCCCTCCCCTCCACCCCCAGGCTATTATTACTAAATATTTATTACTTTCGTTGTGTGACGTTAACAGTGTTCATGGAAAATATTTTTGACAGGCTGGCCCTGAATTGATATTGACAGGCCCTGAATTAATTATTTAGTAATAGATCGTAAAAAGAGAAAGCCCCAACCAGATTTTGACAGGCCTCAGGCTTGGGGCTGTCCTATTTTGTGAGCACTGGTTAACGGTTTAAGGAAGTGACGTCGCGTAACGTATTGTTACGTCATCGTGGCTAGGAATGAAACAGAGATAAGAAACACAGGCGCATAGCCAGGTGGAGGCTCGGAAGCCGGAACTGGACCTCTTTTTCTTTCCTGATACAGTGTTTGGAAGCCCTTTCCCCACTCAAATCAAATGTTGGGCTTCCACTTTAGTCTGCGCCTGCGCAACTAGAACTATTTTATTTTGACGTGTTATTGAGAAATAACAGGACACTTTTAAGAATGACTAACCAATCAGAATGCAGTAAATATGTGTATTGTTTACAGTTTATAATTATATTATTATAACTGTTCTTACTGTGACGGGTAAAATAATTATTAGCTCACAAACTAGATAGATAAGAAAATGCAGTGATTTGGATAGCCAATAAGCTCCATGTGCCAATGGCCCCATATGCTAGAGTTTCAATGGACCAGTTCTAATGGGCCATGTTCAAATGTGTCATTCAGACATCCGTCTAAGAAATAAATAAAGTATACCACATAAAATCAACTAGGTACTTTAATGTCGACATTGCTGTAACACTAGTCAGGGTTCAAACTAGGCCTGGATTTTAGAGAGAAGTGACCTCTCTCCAAAGAAAATAGAAGTGACAGGTATTAATAGGGAAAAGTGAGGGAGAAACAATATTTTAAGCGCACAATCATATATACACCCCATTGGTTATAACCTTTTGATTCTAAATGAACTTTTACAGTAAAGGTGTTTTATATTAGTTTTATTCAAAGGGACTCTTTACACACATATACTGTAACTATATAAGAAATAAGGATTGATAGAATAATTCATACAAATATATTGCATGTATCTTTATTCATTCATCTTTCTATCAATTTGTAACGAGATCTATGGAAGGTGTGAATAGGATTCTCAAACTTACACATCTTCCGAAGATGCTCATTCCAATATGGCCTATATGAACAATGTATTTTGTTTCCCTATTTGTAATAGCTAAACTCAACAAGGCACAGTTCTGCTGATGTAAAACATTCAATTATATCTTAAAAATAAAATAGTTTTTTCTCCATCCAAAATTATGTACCTGTCCGAACTAATATGCCACCGCACATTCCCAGACATAAAATATCGCCGAAAATTCAGAGGAAATATCGTCAATTACAAACCTTTTTTTCATGCATTACTTTGTTTTGAGTGCCAAAAGGTCTGTCTTATCAAACAATTAAGAAAACGCAACTAATTATTATTCGTTGGTATCATTTATAATCACCTCGGGTCAATTATCTTCAGCTTGTATTATCGATTACGGTTTCAATCAAGTGGTGTCAACCATATTTTTAACACGCATAAGTCTGACTGTAATGGAAGATACGATTGGTCAGTTGTGTAGCTATATGCACTCTCATTGGATAAGGCGTTTGTATTCCCTGTACAGTCT
>JAWPHD010012754.1:0-73528 GCA_037043455.1 Cyrtodaria siliqua
ACTCCCTTTAAGTAATCCATAATTCCAGTATACGTTTCCTAATTAAACATTTTAGTTCATATTGTTTTAAAACAAAATATTGAATTAATCCATGACAAACAACTATACAATCAATAAAGTCCAACGGTTTAAAACTATATAAATATACATATTAATCCTTTTTTTGAGTGTTTGTGACATAACACATTCGTATTTGCTTTCACAAGTCTATTCGAATAAATTTCGCTTCTAAATGTATATGAAATATATAATGCGATTTAAATTAATATATTCGAAATGTTAAACCTCCTTTAGAAATACGTGATTTTCACGGTGGATAAACAGCATCTCCCACTAGGTCAAGTGTATACATCTTGTATTTTTTCGGAAAAAACAGCGATTTATAGAAAGCTGATACACTGATGAAAATGTACCTAATTGTAAAATCGTTATACCTATTTATTTTGAAAACTAAAGCGATGACCCTAGGCATATAATACATTTTTAGAAAGGTCTGTGATAAGAGAACTGTTGTTTTTTTCTGAATCAAAAATCTCTTCTTTTTTTGAGTTTTAAAAAAAAGTTTAGAAAGTTTTAAATGTTTCTATTTGCCGTTTAGAATTATTTCAATTTTGAAACTATATATATCGAATGAAGGGCCATTTTTAAAGACTGGAATATCGATACTTGCATAGTATTCGGATAGTAAACGGAATCCGTCTCTAGCTTCGACGGACGCTGAACCGGTCAATGAAAAGGATTATAAAGGCTTACATATACATATTTTTAAACAGGTTAGATAGCATTGACATTGTACTCCACCATCGTATTGAATCCTAATTCGAGTATTCTAGAATGACGTGTGTAAGACGGACGTAATTATCTTTGCTGTCACTGTAGGGTAATTAAACAAGAGGTCAATGACCTTGAAGCTCTACTGCTAGGTTTTTGATAGCTAGATCAGTATTCCTGTGAAGTTTCATGAAAATCCGTAAGTAGTTTCAGAGGAGTAGTCGCTACAAGTTTTTACTAAATAACTCTATGTAAACAAAGATGGCCGCTGGCAGCCATGTTTAACATCGAATCAAAACGATTTTCGACAAGGACCAACATCATGTCATGCTGATCATTTTAGAAAAAGTCCCATATCAATATCACTTAGAGTTTTCAAGAAGTAGTCGCTACAAACTTGTTTGTTTAAAAATCTATTTTTAGATTTGGCGGCCATTTTGGATTTCACATCAACATGAATGTTTTGCTAGGATCAACTAGACTTCATGGGCAATATTTCTGTAGAGTTTCATGAAAATCCATTCAGTAGTTTCAGAGGAGTAGTCGCTACAAAAAAAAAGTTGACGGACGGACGGACGACGGACGCCGCACCACGGCATAAGCTCTGCTGATCTCTGATCTCTGATCAGCAGAGCTAAAAAATAAATAATTATATTGTACTAAAGAGGCTAAAACACATGGTAAGTGCAGTTTACTTTTATTGATCAACAAACACATGATACATTACATACAAAGCAGTAGGCATTTATACAAAAAAACAAAAGCACATCTTGCGTTAATGTTTCTGAGTCATATTACTGGGTTTCACCAAACTGTCACACTTTTTGGATAGTGCTTCCATTTCACCTACATTATGTCACTAACTTTCACTCCGCTGTTTTGAAAATATTTAAATGGTCACTAATTAATTCACATACTTAAAATGTTCAAAATTCCAAAATAAAAGGTGTTATGGTTAATAGTTCTTATCATAATGTATAACATCCTTCTTTTCATGTCTATTTCTCAACAGTCGGCAATGTAACTGAACTAACTCTCTCAAGTTACATAGTTGTTCTAAAAAAATATTTTGATATGGAAATATCCCTTTTTCCTTTCCGTATATTTATAAACATTGTACCCTTGATGTTTGACACTCTCAGTGTATATCCATTCATCATAGTAAAAACCACAGACCTTTTTCCTTTAAAACTAATAATACATTGATATTTATAGTGCAACATAGCTTGTGCCATTTTTGCAGTCTACTTTCAATATAGTAACACATCAGCGTTAGAATCCGTAATTGAAAGGAAATATCCCTTTTTCCTTTCCGTATATTTATAAACATTGTACCCTTGATGTTTGACACTCTCAGTGTATATCCATTCATCATAGTAAAAACCACAGACCTTTTTCCTTTAAAACTAATAATACATTGATATTTATAGTGCAACATAGCTTGTGCCATTTTTGCAGTCTACTTTCAATATAGTAACACATCAGCGTTAGAATCCGCAATTGAAATGTTGACATTGTTAATAATTCATGTCCATTCAAGCATATATGGAGAAGCTGTTGCTACACTTTCCGCTTAGTCATCGCTGACGTCACTTTCTCCCTTCAACAACGGTGGTTTATATTCCATTAATAGTTTATCAAACAAATATTTCCGCTGGTTGGTTGCTGACTTCAATGCTTCTTCTGATTCAAAGTCTTCCTCATCTTTAAGCCGTGCTGCCGTCTTTTGGATCGCTCTGTATAAAGAATCGTTTGTTAAAGCCTTAAACCATAAAATCCTATCTAAGAATTTGTTGATCACTGCTTTTCTGTATACTGGCAATAGCTCCTTGTACGCTTTCTTTCTTGCCTCATTTTCGGTTAGGTCATCTTGCATCAGACTTTTGACCTTTTCCCGGAATTGTTCTTGACAATTAGCAAAAGCATCATCAATAAAACTTTGCCAGGGATCCTCCTCTGTTTCAGAGATATCATTGTCATCTTCTGAGTCCATTTCGCTTTCACCTTCCGACATGTCATTTTCTAGTTCCATATCACCATCCTCGTCCTTGTACTGGTACCTAACATTTCCCGACATATTTACCTTGATACTTTTACGATCACTAGATGAATGAACATCGATTACTTGACAACTACCGGCTTCAATGTGTCTTTTCAAAGTAAACGGTCGACAATATTCGTTAAGACAGTGTGGACACTGATGTTTACCCATGTGAGAGCAAACAGCGACTGGGAAGTTGTCATAAAATGATGTGTTTTTAAATGTACGAATGTGCTATTAGAATCTGCTAAAATGTGCGCATGTACTAATGCAATATGTGCTTATATGTGCGCATGTAATGTACTAATGAAATGTGCTTAAATGGGTGGCGGCGGCGGCGAGACAGAGAGCGCATGTGTTGTAATGTACAAATGGAATGTGCTTACATGTGCGAACGGGCGGCGGCGGCGGCGGTGGCGACTTGAGAGAGAGCGCATTCGCTGAAATGTGCGCACATAGGTGCTAAAATGTGCGCTCATATGCTAACATTTCTAACGGGCGGCGGCGGCGGCGGCGGCGGCGGCGACTTGAGAGAGAGCGCATATGCTGAAATGTGCCTGGAAAAGTGCTAAAATTTGCGCGAGCATTTTAGTACATTACATGCGCACATATAAGCATATGCGCTCTCTCTCAAGTCGCCGCCGCCGCCGCCGCCGCCGCCGCCGCCGCCGCCGCCGCCGCCGCCGCCGCCCGTTAGAAATGTTAGCATATGAGCGCACATTTTAGCACCTATGTGCGCACATTTCAGCACATGCGCTCTCTCTCAAGTCGCCACCGCCGCCGCCGCCGCCCGTTCGCACATTTAAGCACATTCCATTTGTACATTACAACACATGCGCTCTCTGTCTCGCCGCCGCCGCCACCCATTTAAGCACATTTCATTAGTACATTACATGCGCACATATAAGCACATATTGCATTAGTACATGCGCACATTTTAGCAGATTCTAATAGCACATTCGTACATTTAAAAACACATCATTTTATGACAACTTCCCAGTCGCTGTTTGCTCTCACATGGGTAAACATCAGTGTCCACACTGTCTTAACGAATATTGTCGACCGTTTACTTTGAAAAGACACATTGAAGCCGGTAGTTGTCAAGTAATCGATGTTCATTCATCTAGTGATCGTAAAAGTATCAAGGTAAATATGTCGGGAAATGTTAGGTACCAGTACAAGGACGAGGATGGTGATATGGAACTAGAAAATGACATGTCGGAAGGTGAAAGCGAAATGGACTCAGAAGATGACAATGATATCTCTGAAACAGAGGAGGATCCCTGGCAAAGTTGTATTGATGATGCTTTTGCTAATTGTCAAGAACAATTCCGGGAAAAGGTCAAAAGTCTGATGCAAGATGACCTAACCGAAAATGAGGCAAGAAAGAAAGCGTACAAGGAGCTATTGCCAGTATACAGAAAAGCAGTGATCAACAAATTCTTAGATAGGATTTTATGGTTTAAGGCTTTAACAAACGATTCTTTATACAGAGCGATCCAAAAGACGGCAGCACGGCTTAAAGATGAGGAAGACTTTGAATCAGAAGAAGCATTGAAGTCAGCAACCAACCAGCGGAAATATTTGTTTGATAAACTATTAATGGAATATAAACCACCGTTGTTGAAGGGAGAAAGTGACGTCAGCGATGACTAAGCGGAAAGTGTAGCAACAGCTTCTCCATATATGCTTGAATGGACATGAATTATTAACAATGTCAACATTTCAATTGCGGATTCTAACGCTGATGTGTTACTATATTGAAAGTAGACTGCAAAAATGGCACAAGCTATGTTGCACTATAAATATCAATGTATTATTAGTTTTAAAGGAAAAAGGTCTGTGGTTTTTACTATGATGAATGGATATACACTGAGAGTGTCAAACATCAAGGGTACAATGTTTATAAATATACGGAAAGGAAAAAGGGATATTTCCTTTCAATTGCGGATTCTAACGCTGATGTGTTACTATATTGAAAGTAGACTGCAAAAATGGCACAAGCTATGTTGCACTATAAATATCAATGTATTATTAGTTTTAAAGGAAAAAGGTCTGTGGTTTTTACTATGATGAATGGATATACACTGAGAGTGTCAAACATCAAGGGTACAATGTTTATAAATATACGGAAAGGAAAAAGGGATATTTCCATATCAAAATATTTTTTTAGAACAACTATGTAACTTGAGAGAGTTAGTTCAGTTACATTGCCGACTGTTGAGAAATAGACATGAAAAGAAGGATGTTATACATTATGATAAGAACTATTAACCATAACACCTTTTATTTTGGAATTTTGAACATTTTAAGTATGTGAATTAATTAGTGACCATTTAAATATTTTCAAAACAGCGGAGTGAAAGTTAGTGACATAATGTAGGTGAAATGGAAGCACTATCCAAAAAAGTGTGACAGTTTGGTGAAACCCAGTAATATGACTCAGAAACATTAACGCAAGATGTGCTTTTGTTTTTTTGTATAAATGCCTACTGCTTTGTATGTAATGTATCATGTGTTTGTTGATCAATAAAAGTAAACTGCACTTACCATGTGTTTTAGCCTCTTTTAGTACAATATAATTATTTATTTTTTAGCTCTGCTGATCAGAGATCAGAGATCAGCAGAGCTTATGCCGTGGTGCGGCGTCCGTCGTCCGTCCGTCCGTCAACTTTTTTTTTTGTAGCGACTACTCCTCTGAAACTACTGAATGGATTTTCATGAAACTCTACAGAAATATTGCCCATGAAGTCTAGTTGATCCTAGCAAAACATTCATGTTGATGTGAAATCCAATATGGCCGCCAAATCTAAAAATAGATTTTTAAACAAACAAGTTTGTAGCGACTACTTCTTGAAAACTCTAAGTGATATTGATATGGGACTTTTTCTAAAATGATCAGCATGACATGATGTTGGTCCTTGTCGAAAATCGTTTTGATTCGATGTTAAACATGGCTGCCAGCGGCCATCTTTGTTTACATAGAGTTATTTAGTAAAAACTTGTAGCGACTACTCCTCTGAAACTACTTACGGATTTTCATGAAACTTCACAGGAATACTGATCTAGCTATCAAAAACCTAGCAGTAGAGCTTCAAGGTCATTGACCTCTTGTTTAATTACCCTACAGTGACAGCAAAGATAATTACGTCCGTCTTACACACGTCATTCTAGAATACTCGAATTAGGATTCAATACGATGGTGGAGTACAATGTCAATGCTATCTAACCTGTTTAAAAATATGTATATGTAAGCCTTTATAATCCTTTTCATTGACCGGTTCAGCGTCCGTCGAAGCTAGAGACGGATTCCGTTTACTATCCGAATACTATGCAAGTATCGATATTCCAGTCTTTAAAAATGGCCCTTCATTCGATATATATAGTTTCAAAATTGAAATAATTCTAAACGGCAAATAGAAACATTTAAAACTTTCTAAACTTTTTTTTAAAACTCAAAAAAAGAAGAGATTTTTGATTCAGAAAAAAACAACAGTTCTCTTATCACAGACCTTTCTAAAAATGTATTATATGCCTAGGGTCATCGCTTTAGTTTTCAAAATAAATAGGTATAACGATTTTACAATTAGGTACATTTTCATCAGTGTATCAGCTTTCTATAAATCGCTGTTTTTTCCGAAAAAATACAAGATGTATACACTTGACCTAGTGGGAGATGCTGTTTATCCACCGTGAAAATCACGTATTTCTAAAGGAGGTTTAACATTTCGAATATATTAATTTAAATCGCATTATATATTTCATATACATTTAGAAGCGAAATTTATTCGAATAGACTTGTGAAAGCAAATACGAATGTGTTATGTCACAAACACTCAAAAAAAGGATTAATATGTATATTTATATAGTTTTAAACCGTTGGACTTTATTGATTGTATAGTTGTTTGTCATGGATTAATTCAATATTTTGTTTTAAAACAATATGAACTAAAATGTTTAATTAGGAAACGTATACTGGAATTATGGATTACTTAAAGGGAGTACATCAGGATTGGTCATTCTTTTAGAAATGTTCAAAATACATTATTTCTATATTAAATTGATCAAAATGAACGACCAAAATAAATGGCACTGAACAAAAGACCCAGAGATGGTATTTTCCTAACTCTGGTTACGCACCCAGGATAGCTATATTAAACTTGTAGAATCATCCCAAATGTTCACGTGTGACAATAATTTATAACTTGGTGATTACTCCGTTGCTTTTGTAAAACTGTAATTTATAATTAATAATTATAGCACTGTATTGTAGGAAATGCATACTCCACAAAACTCCTTTTGACTTATCAAATCAGGCGCGGTCGTTAAAAAACGTGTCGAAACGCGTACCTATTCGAGGTCACCTTAGATACGGATCTATTTTTAGATACACTTTCTATAATTTATGCGTGACGTCATCCGCTGGGGGCGTGGCTTCACCTGTCAATCATGACCCTAAAGTGACGGGCTTATAGTGTTATGGATATATACTAAAGGGAAAAAGAAACGCAACGCCTGAAATATCGCTATATATCATGTATATTGTTTGTAAAATATGCTATTTTTAATCGAATGGTACATGCTACATAAGACCTTTTCTTTTGGAAAAAAGCAAACTGAACCAACACATAACACACCAACTAGTATCCCTTCAAAGTCCACAAAACACAAAAACAAACACGCAAACAGACAAACGAGAAGGCAAAAGTAATAAAACATGCAAAAGACATCACAAACACAAAAGGGTTGACAATAGGGCTACCGCCTTGGAACGGTCAGTGGCAACAAAGGCCACTGGGGGTTTAAACCTGTTCTAGGGTGCATTAAACCTCACACTTACCCTACTGTCATACCATTAAAACAGGACAGTGTAAATAAAGAAATCCCCGCCATGATCTAATCTCTAACCATCAAGGTAGCATCAATAGGCAATATAAGTAAAACACAAATAAGCTCGTGTAAATATAATACAAAAAACAATAGCCTAGAAAGCCACAATGAAGGTACTCAATGACTTGGCAGAAGCCAGAGCAACAACAGAATAACTCATTAAGGGCACGACAAGAAAGATCACAGACAAACATCAAACGCCACCGTCGCAATGGGCTTTAGGTAGGCGTCATCATAGGGTCCACAGCCTGTCCGGTCATCGTACAATTAAAGAAGAAAGCACAGTGGCGAACTGTAAAAGAGTCCACCACCAAGTATGGAGTACGTTGCAAAATGATAGGGTCATAACCTCTTTTGATAAACTTTTTAACAAATTTAACAAAGATAGTATGAAAGTGATCATGACCAAGAATCTTACGAAGTTTATAAATCACATCACCATAGAAGTCAGGTTGTGATAGTCCTTGTCGCAGAAGAGTCCTTAAATTACATTTATATTTGGAAAGAAGATCAGGGTTACGATAATAAAATTTTGCAAAGGTTTTACGAAGTTTATGGTAACGGTAACCCTGATTGAGTAACTTTTTAGTTATACAAAGATTACGAATATTAAAGTCCTCAACTCGAGTACAAGCTCTGGAAAAACGAATAAGTTGAGACAGATACACCCCATAAGAAGTTGCTCGGGGGAACACACCCATCCAAGAGGAGATAATTAACAATGTTAAAATTAAATTAATCACTCTTGTCATAGATTTTGCTAATTATTTCACCATTTTCAATCGAGACATCTAAATCAAGAAAAGAAGCATTATTATCAGATATATTAGCTTTGTTAAGCTGAAGTTCTTTAGGATAAATATTATAAACCATAGTTGGAAAGAAACGGTTGTCAATGTTCAATATGTCATCCAGATACCGAGAGGTGTCATCAAAAGCTTCAATAACATCTGCCTGGGTATCTGGTGAAAGACTTAACATGAAATCTCTTTCATAGCAAAATAAAAACAAATCTGCGACAAGTGGTGCACAGTTCGTACCCATAGGGATACCAACAAATTGTTTATAAACAGTGGTTCCATACCTGACGAAATTATTATCTAATAGGAAGATGAGTGCTTTACAAAATTCATAGCAAGTCCACATAGTGTCTAAACTGCCGTTAGTAAAAAACGCTTTAATATTATTAGAGGCCGAACATGTAGTATTTTCTCTAGCGAATGTTATTTGAATAAACGAAATTAGCTTGTCTTTGATAAGATGATGTGGTAAAGTTGTATATAGTGTAGAGAAATCATAAGTGCTTATAGATGAAACATGACTTTTATTGAAAATTTTATCAAGAACGTCTCCTGAAATTTTTATAGACCAAAACTAATTAATCCCAGAGTTTTCATAAGTTTTATCACAATATCGTTTAACATGATCTTTAACGGGAGTAAGACAAGAAGTTAAAAGTTTGGAGATGTTTGTTGTAGTGCACGCACTAGAATTCGAAATAAAGCAGTAGTAGGCAGTTTGTTTTGCTTTTCGTCTACTCCAGCCTTGGAAGTAGTGCACCGAGTGATATGTGTGGAAACAACATCCTCCTCAGTAGAATGTACTGGAGTATACGAATTGATGCTGCCGAGTTCCAGAGATAAAACATTGACGTAATGTAGGCGGCAAACAATAATTACATTATTAGCTGCTTTATCGGCAGGAACTAAAACAAATTTATTAAATGCGTTTGCATGAATTGAGTCTGGTTCGTTAGAAGAGTCTATCTTAGTATTCGACAAATATGTATTCGATCTACACCAAACATTCTACGAAAGACAGCACCTTCTCCTTGTGGCAGCAGAAAGGAATTCACCAGTTGACTTTTGACAGATATTACATTTGTTAGTACCAATTGAAAGCCTTTTTATTTTGTTTAGCGTAATGGTGAGTTTTCGTTAAAGGGTTCCATTATAGTGAGGCAATAGAATCTGAAATGAAAACAAGATATCCAAATGTTCAGTTTAAACTCATTAACTGACCAAAAAAAGTCTCATTTTATCAGTGTATTCACCCATAAAGCGCTTTTGTTTTAATTCATAAAATCATTTTGCAGCTAATGAACCACACATATATATCGTAATTTGCTGTTTAATTATATAAATGGCCGATTTGGCTAACTAACAGTTGCATCAGTCCATAGTAATCAATGGAGTGTGTTCAAAATATTGATAAATTTAAAAAACGCACACTGGCCATATAATCTTTGAGATACGCACAGACATTTCGCGAAATATAAGTATGCTTGAGATAGTTCTCTATCCCTCCTAGTTGCGCATGTTTTCGTCGTGTTCCAGTTTAATGATTTTTGGCGGATGTGTGGCCCTTTCTCCTGTACGGGAGACATCTGTATAACCCCGCCCCGCCCCACCCCACCCCACCCCCACCCCGCCCCCACCCACTTCATACGCAAATATTTTTAAACTGTTTTGTAGGTATGTGTGTGTCCATTCCAGTCATTTTGTAGATACAAACGTGCAAGATCAGAGGGGATGTTTTTCTTATCTGCATGCGTGTCATGTGACATTGATTTAAATCCGCGTCATTATGTTTATGAAACGTTTATTTAATACATTATTGTTTCTAACTGCGTCTGATTTATAATTTGATAACAAAAACATCCGTAAATAATAATTTTGCATAGGACATGCTGCTTATATAGGTATATAATGAACATACGTAAAAACTGTTTCTGAAGATATATATTTGAAGAGTGTCTCTTTCCTTGTGTAAACTTTACTTCCTTAAATCCTATATCAGAGCACTTCATGCTAATTTCAAAATTTCAAAAGATTAAATGCAAACAATTAAGTGCGCAGTTTTAATATGGTGACATTATACAAACCTGCGGAAACTATGTATATTCTAAAAGAAGCAAAGTAATAATATTACAAAATAAGTCACTCTGTGCAATTTATGTATTTTCAAATAAACCCTCGCTGACAAAATCAACATGAACCTACCAAATGATTAAAATTAACCACGCCACATTCAACATTAAAGGTCACATTAATGCGGACGAGTTCATACTACGTGTGTGAAATTGATAAATATAAACTGCACACATCTTTAAATAGCGAAAATACGTGTTCAAATTGTTAAAGAGGCTCATCTATTGATGTTTTATTTTTCAACTTTGATTAAAACTGAATAGCAGTTGTCAAATCAGTAAAGACCGTCTTACAAAAAAAGGCCAGAAATAGATCACGAAAAGCTGTCAAATTCAAATTCAAATCAGCAGACAGTATCGTTGAATATAAATTCAAACTAGAACGAATTCGACGGCGCGCCATCGCAAATACCTACGTTTTTTCACACAAGTCAGTTCTCTTTAACCCTGTATCCATTTTACATGTAATGGTTTTAATCGTTCTTTGATACTCAGATCAAAAATAGTACTATTTATGCTTTTCTGTATACATGTATGACACTGTACATGAATAAAAAATGTTTAAGGGTATTTGTGTATTTGAACTTGTGATCCCTATCTCGGAGACCCTGAGGCAAATTATACTGATATTCTCATTACTGAGAAAGGAAAATAGATATTTGACCCAATTTACCCCTCTCCCCCCAACCTCATCCAACCCCAATCCGCCCCACTCCACCCACCTCGGTACACCTTTTAGATGGAAACACTAATTGTTGGATATGCTTTGTATTTTCAGAGGAGTATATTTGTATATTTGCCATTTTTAAAAAGAAATAGAAATAAAAAAATGACACTGCAATTGAATTTTGTGTATATTGGACCTTATGACGCCCCTTACAACCTCCACCCCTCCTACCCACCACCACCACCACCACCACCACCACCACAACACACACGCACACATACATACATACATGAGAAAAACATAATATTATACACCGTAATCCCTTCATCAAAATGTTCTTTTGAGACATAATTAAAACAATGATTGACCCCATGTTACCCTCCCCATACCGCTCCAGTCCCAAGGAAGACGTCCGAGTTTTAAATAATAAATAATTTGACATGCTCTTTCATAGACGTCTTTTATACCAATTAATGTGCAAACGTATGGAAAAAATGACAATGTAATTGAATTATTAGTGTATTTGATGCCTCTTCCCCCAGACCCAACCGATGACGTAGGAGGAAACAAATGTATACAGTGTCATTTGAGACATAATTACAACAATAACAACAACAAAAGAACCCCCACCCCCGCGAAGCCCCACTCAACCTGGTTCCCCGGGCAGACGTCCGAGTTTGCGAAATAATAAAATCGCTTTATAGGTTGTTTATCTTACATAGACGATAACATACACCAAGATATGTGCAAAAATTTGGAAAAATGACAGTGTAATTGAATGTTTAGTGTATTTGACCTTTTTGCCCCCACCACCCCACCCCCTGAGAGCCCCTGGGCTCGGAGCCAAAATAAATGTTGCTCTTGCACGCCATCATCATATGGTGTCATAAGTCCTAAGTTTGGTTGAATTCCGTTCATCGGTTTAGGAGGAGATGTAGTAACGGACGGACAGACAGACGGACGAACGGAGGCGATTTTTAATATACCCTGTTTTTTTCAAAACGTGGGTATAATTAGGAATACAAATTCATATATCATTTTTAAATAAGAAAACCTCTAGCATTAACCCTCCCTATATGGAGTCCCTTTCGAAACCTCGTCCTGGGCCTGACTCTCTCGTGTTTGGGTAACGCCGCCTGTGCGTAGGTGTCCCAGGCTAGAGGCTTACAAATTTATAGTTCGGGAGGGGTAAACCGGCGACCGAAAGATCAGCTGGCTACCGAAAGATCAGCTCAAAGCAAAAAGGTACCCATCAACACTGGGGTAAGTATTTCTACTCGTTGGATACGTTATTCTCAACATATTTACAAAATAAATGGTTCTCCGTGTTGCTGAATGAACGATACACGAATGTGTGTAAATGTCTTTGCATTATGTCAAATATTTTGTGAGATATGGCGAGTTAAACGTGAATGTTTCCCAAAAAGATGTCAATTCTGAAGTTTATACCCTAAATACTCATAAAATATTCAATACTGAGGTAAAACAGGTGTACGATTAAAACAATTTATATTTAATGTAAAACATGTATAGTTCTTACTGCAAGAATCCACCTATTAAAAAAGTTATGACTATTTAAACTACACCGGTCGGTAAGAAAATGCGCCCGAATCGCACAGCTCCGAAAATTATTGGCGCCGCGAAAGATCAGCCCTGAAATCAACTTGAGAAAATCGCATTTTTGTGACCAGACGGGTGTTTTATTAGTATCTCACCATCATTTAAAGTATTCAAGAAAGGGTTGTGAAAAAGAACAATAAACCAAAGACAAATACGGCATTATTGACTTTATTTATGCAGTTAAATGTTAGATTAACAGTGTCATTAGGAAAGTTTTTCTATTTTCATGACTCTGGGCGATTATCGCGTCGGTGTATGGCGTGCGATTCGTAACATTATTCTTTAAAATATGTTTGCACAATAAACAGAACTACTTGTATGCAATAAAAATAAATTTGCATACAAAATAATATATTCTTATGCTATAATGTACTATTTGTATTCAATGTTAAACTATTTTACTTCTACAAAAATATAAATTTCTGTTACCAATTGGCAGTATATTCGATAAAATTATCCAACATAAATATTAAATAATTTTGTTACATATGTAATGTCGAAAAATGTTTGCACAATATCACCCTTGGAGACGATCCAGTTAATCGAATAATCGGAACGCCATGTAGGGCTAGAAATATTATCCAATCAGAAAGCTGGTAACAGACGAGTTTTGAAATTATTGTGGACAAACATATTAACATAATGACGAGTCAAAATATGCATACAATACGGTTGCGCAAAATTTATTCACACAATCGTCAACATATTGTATATGGAATGCAAGCAGCCAATTATGTTCAAACATTTCAAATCTACGTACCAAATACATTTCAATCAACATAAACAGTTGGTTTGCAATACAAATGCTATTGTTGTGCACATACGTATGCGTTTATTGTGCATACATATTTTATTCATGCATTATTTTTTTCATGCATACAAATAATAAGATATACCATATGAAATAGTTTATCGAATATTTCGGTGTCAGAACGTACTTGGTGTAGGTAAAGTAGATATTTGTCCAAATAAACTTTGTATATGAATATATTCTGGAAATGTAGATCCCCTGGAAGCATAAAATACATCCAAAGTAGGAAAATAGCAGCATCGGTTTAATTGAAGCTGTTCATTGACAGTAATGATAATTGCAACACTGTAACACTGGCAACGCACCCTAGCATCGGCTTAAGCGGTATTTTCAGAATTAACAAGAACATACAAAATGACACAAAGGACCAAAAATAATAACTACATTTTGCGTGAAGTACGGGGCGACTTTTTACGGCCTCCACACGGAAACTAACGGCATTTGCATTAAAAATACAGTTGAAACTCGTTATCTCGAAATCGTCTGGCCCTTGCAAAACGCTTCGATATTTGATACTTCTAAAGTTGCATTGCCATGCCCGATGCCCGTCCGCACGCAGCGTCATGACATTTTCGTGATCACGGATCTTATCCACATTTCGGAGATATCGTGTTATTCTTGCATGCACGTGCTTTGAACACAAAGTAGAAGACTTCAAATAATTTCACATTCTTTCGTTAATAATGCGTGTTCCCATCCTTGGCAGTGGAGCTATTATAAAATAAGTTAATGCGTAAAATCACGGACCTACACTTAATCTACTTAAGTTCATGGTACAAGTTTTGGAAATATTTAAAATTTGATCAAATTAAATGCATTTATGATGAAGTAGAAGTAGAAAAACGGCACCTTTAATAACATTCCAAAACGCACATCAATACATTCTGAATAATCTATAATTAAGACGTTTCCCGCGCTTATGAACTATAAAGTATGTTGGCGCCAATAATTTTCGGAGCTGTGCCATTCGGGCGCATTTTCTTACCGACCGGGGCGCATTTTCTTACCGACCGGTGTAATTTAAATAGTCATAACTTTTTTAATACGTGGATTCTTTCAGTAAGAATTATACAAGTTTTACATTAAATATAAATTGTTGTAATCGTACACCTGTTTTACCTCAGTATTGAATATTTTATGAGTATTTAGGGTATAAACTTCAGAATTGACATCTTTTTGGGAAACATTCACGTTTAACTCGCCATATCTCACAAAATATTTGACATAATGCAAAGACATTTACATACATTCGTGTATCGTTCATTCAGCAACACGGAGAACCATTTCTTTTGTAAATATGTTGAGAATAACGTTTCCAACGAGTAGAAATAGGCGGGGACCCAAGCCTGAAAAAAACGAAAACGTTTACCCGGAAAGATATACTCCTGATTTTTTAAATATTAACAGATGGGGGTCTTGTACATATGAAACCACTGTATGGACTTCTGGCATACTTTGCATTTCGAAACAGCATCGCGATTTCTACGGTAACCCATTCGTACCAAGCCAATATATGAAAATCGCTTAACCAACATTCAAAGGAAAATAAAGAAATTTGCACACGTCCTTTTAGGCAAATACAGTTCCAGTATTTGAAACCTATATGTGTATATGAAATATCAAACTACAGAATCAAGAACTGATTATGTTACACTTTACTAATTTGAACAAGAGTTAGAGACCTTTTATGAATTTTGTTTTGTCCTGTGCCAGGGATAACGCGAATTTCTTGTGTTCACAATAACTGCAGTAAACGGTTTCCGATTTCCACTAAATGTTGCATGGTGTTAGGCTTTATACCTACAAGGCCTTTGACAAGTTCAATACTGAGTAAAACTGACACTTGCTTTAAAGAGTTATTACCCTTGGTTATTGAAAGAATAGGCACATTTTAGCTTGAGTACACACATTACTTTAGTAAACGGATTCTGATCTTCACATTATTTATTGTGAGACTTTATATGAATATGAATTTTGACAAGATGACAATGAGCAGAATTGACACCTGCCTTACTGAGTTATTGCCCTTGATTATTGCAAAAATGCAAATTTCAGCTTTCGTACACAATACATTAAACAAATTGGTTTCGATTTTCACACAGTTTGGCGTGTAACTTTATATCAAACGGATTTCAGACAGGTTAGACGAGTATCAAGTTATTGCTCTAAATTGTCGAAAAATTCCATCGTCTGATTGTTTCCTACTTTCCTTTGAAATATCATCAATTATTGTGTAATATTCTAATTGAACAAAGAGGATATCGTCCTCTGACGAAGGAGCGTGATTGTTTTCACTATGATTGTAATAAAAAGCATTTGATTTTCCATGCTTTTTGGGGTAATATTATTAAGGTCTCGGTTTTGTTTGACAATGAGAACAATTGAGGAGTGGTTTACAAAGTTGTCGCCCTTGATATTTGCAAATATTTAAATTTCAGACTGAGTACACGGCAACTACAGTAAACGAGTTCTGATTCTCACTAATATTTGATTGAAGGGTTTTGGACAATTACACTACGTGGACTTGTCACGTAGTTGTTTTCGAAGCATTTATATTCATATAAGATAATATTTTTTACACATATGGAACTAGTTAAGTATGTGTACTGTTTATAGACAAATTGTTGGAATCCCAAATGAGAACGAAATGTGCAACTCTTGTTGCAGATTTGTTTTTGTTTTGTTATGTTAGAGGTTTAATTTTTAGTCTTTTACCAGATACGCTTAGGCAGATGTAATTGAAGCCTTTTATTATACCTCTTTGTATATGGATGATATATTGGACAATTACATATACTTTCATTCCCAAGAACTTCACCTCAAAAAAGCTAAAAAGCTAATATTTCTCATAGTTGCTATATCTTCTTTACTCGAATAACATTTCGCGATTGAAACTGAGAAATAATAAGCCAACTCTGTGACAAGAAAGATCATTTCAATTTTGACACTGTTAAGGGCACGACTAGACAATATTAAAGCCAACCATCGAACGTTACCGTCCTTTCAGGATTTAGGTAGACGTCATCATAGGCCCACAACCTTTCCGGCGATCGCACAATGAAGTGGAAAGCAAAGCGTTGAACTGTAAATGGGTCAACCACTAAACATGCAGTGCGTTGCAAAATAATAAGGTGACAACCTCCTTTGATAAGCCTTTTAACAGTGATCATTACCCAATCTTTACCAGGATCACCATGTGACTCTGTCAACGTCTTAGCAAATAGTCTGCGATTACGTCATAATTTGTCACATGACCATAGCTAAAATATCAAAATGGTTATCAGAAATCATCTCCGCGACCTGACACCATTAATGCCATGGGTTGGTGCTGAGTTATAAACAAACTCCGCTTACTTTGGACATTTTTGATGAATTTGGGTTAGTATTTTAATTTTAGGTAGGCTGTTTAGAGCTATGAAATTTTAGAAAGTGATGGTAAGAACAAACGATATAATGCAACCCCATGGAAAACGCAATGGTAGAGTCCATTTTGATTGTTTTAATGGCGGAGTGATATGCCAAAGAATACATTTTATTCTACCGCAGTATAATGCTGAGCAAACATTAGTGTTTATTCACTAAAATAAATATTGAATAAGAGCAATAAGCTTATATTTGAAAAGGTTTGCGTGACGTTTACTGCATTCGTTTTCAAGAAAGTAATAACGACCAAAATATATTAATCCAAAAGTTAGCATAAGCTTTAGCTCAATATTGTGTTACGTGATCTACAGCAGCAGTAAGACAGGACGTTATACCTTTGGAGATGTCTGTAGTGGTGCAGACACTAGAAATAGGAAGAAAGTGTGCTTTATTAGGCTGTTTTTGTAAATTAGTAATACCGTACATAGTTGGAAGTTTGTTTTGCTTTTCATCTACTCCGGCTTTAATAGTGCTTCATTGAGTTTTATATCCGGACAAACCTTTGCGAAGGTTTATTAAGGTTTATTATCATAACCCTGATTTACTTAAAGTATTGTCAGAACACTTCTGATACAAGGTCTGTCACAACGTGAATACTGTGATGACTATATGTAGACTTTTTAAGATTATTGGTCATTATCACATTCACACAATTTGTGTTAAACTTGTTAACAAACATAACAAACTAGGATATGACCCTATCATTATGCAATACACTGCATGTTTAGATGTTGACCCATTTACAGTTCGCCACAATGCTTTACAATTAATGTTGCGATGACCCGACTGATTTTGAACCCTATGATAACTTCTGCTCACAGGAATTTATTACGATATATAATATAGAAGGCTAGAAAGAATAAAGATATAGTATATGTATATAGTAAAAGGCATTCTTCTGCTCTCTATCTCTATCCTTCAATACTATATATCGTAATGAATGCATGTACTTCTACCTAAATAGGCCTAATTTTTTATTTAATATTGTCTGATCGTCATCATTCTTTTTTTTTTTGTCCTGGTTTCTGACAAGTATTTGCTTTGTGGCTTTCTGGGAATTTCTATTCATATATACAAGATCATTTTGTGTTATACTTATATTGCCTACTAATTGCTATTCATACTTCCTAGTTTGTAAAGGGTTATAGCCTGGCTGGTCGAATTTTATTGGAATGAAAATAGGGTAAGAGTGAGGTATGGTGCACTCTAGAACCTGGTTTAACCCCAGCAGCCTTTATGTCAATGACCATTCCAAGGAGGTACCCATATTTCAACCGTTTGAGTTTGCCATTTCGCACACGTTGCTCTTTTCTATCCTTGTGATTGGTGGTTGTTTCAAATACGTGTGTTTGGTTGATTGGTTGTGTTCTGTGAATGTTATATTTCCTTCTCGACTTTTATACCATAATTTGTTTCTGACTCGAAATAGGATATGGATCACATTAGTGATACTTATAGTTTAAAACTGTAAACATGATTCTATTACACCCTTTAATACATTGCGTCCCATGGATCAAGGCGATACAAACCGTAGGAAAATATTCAAGTTCATGATGTGTTTGAGAAACGTTGACAAACTTCTTAACCAGAAGTTGCCTGTTCAATCAATTAGAACCTAGAATTGAAACTCCAGGTCATAGAAACGCCAATGTTGGTTGGACAGTTAATGATCATATGTAACAAAAGTTCAAATTTCAAATAAATCATTTAGATAGTATTCAAGATGTTTTGGAGAAACTCTGTCAGACGTCAAACCCAAACAATGACGTCGCTCAATCGCCTTCCAACGAAACTAGTCAATAAAAACCCCGTTATTTTTCTGATAAATACAATCAAACGTTTGTGACAAAATAGTGAACCAATTTGGAAGTTTACAATTTGATAAGACAGTAATTGCAGTAACTTATATTCTATTTTCAAGGTAAATTAAAGGTCCATAGCTGTATTAAGAAATTAAAAGCTACCATCGAACGGATTCTAAATATCTGCCAGTATGTTAATGTTACTAAGACTTCACACTAAACGATATGGTTTAAACCCTACACAATTCAAGATAGTTGTTGCAATAACCATATTTTCTAAGTAAATTAAGGGCCATACCTCTATTCCAAAATGGCAAAACAATTTGATGTATCATAAATATTATTAACATATACTGGTATCCTATTTGTATATAAAATTTCCACCCAAAATGTTGTTTAATTTTTAACAAAAATTGATTAATTAACAAAAACTCAGCACAAAAATGTATTTTCGTAGATAATCAGGGGCCATAACTCTATTGAGAAAAGGCAAAGGTACACATTGATCGTAAGGAAGTGATGTCTGTTTGATATAAGGCTTCACAGCAATTTTAGTTAAAATCCGAAATGAGATAAAGAAACCTTGCACCTAAGCTTTACCCAAAATGTGCATTTTTGTTGAGTAACTCAGGGGTCATAACTCTATTCTGAAAAGGAGAAAATCGGTCTTGCTCGTAAGAAAGTGACATCTTAACGATATAACACTTCACAGTAAAGTTGGTTTTAACCGAAAACAATTTACAGAAGTTATTAACAACGTGCATGAAAGCTTTAGCCAAAAGGTGTATGCCCGTCCCTCCCTCCATCCATCTGCCCGCCATCTTCAATCCTTAAACCGCTTTTGATTTAAAAAAAAATAATTGAAAACTGCATTCGGATTAAACAGAATATAATTGGCGTGCATATGTCTTATTTATTTACAAAACAAAATCATATCGCTAAAATATAAACTTGTACACCTTTTTTCTTTGAATATCAATATTTTCTTATCACTTATGGGCTTCCGTAGAAAATGCGTTGGTGTTACGAAATGCAAAGAATACCATTAATCCATACAATGGTTTCGTATAGAGTACAGTTTCCGCTATTGATATGCAAAAAATCACGAGTATATCTTTCCGGGTAAACCAAAAGTGTTTTTTTGCACGATACGAGAGGTTGGGTCCCAGCCTAAAATACTTACCCCAGTTTTGATCGGTACCTTTTTGCTTTGAGCTGATCTTTCGGTAGCCAGCTGATCTTTCGGTCGCCGGTTTACCAGTGTGAGGTGTCGACGAAAGTTTTTGGGATTCCCAAAATTGTTTTGCTCGGCAGCCAGCAACGGGCCCCAAAGGAAGGATCTTATTGGCGACATCTATCAGTCACATGCTAATTCATTGTTCAGTTGAACCATATTCCCCAGTTGCATGATATATCCACGTACCTCGGAAAAGCGAGCAATTTTATAGCGCCGGTAGAGGGAGTACGGCAGGGCCGTTTAATAAGTTCATATGTGCGTTAATGCATGTAAACGTATAGGTATTTTACAATCTATCTCTCTAAAGCGCAAAATTATTTAAGATATTTCGTGAAGATATGAAAATTGCTTCTGTTGCCACGTGTGTCACGGAATGAACGTGGGAAATAATGGTTTGGGCGGAACGTTTGGTTATAAAGTGCATTGTTTTCCAGTCGTGGCCGGGAATGTTGAAAGTTGCTTTGGTTGGAGCAGTCGTTTGAAAGGGTGAAATTAACAGGCAATATGTGGTCAGTATATCTATTTTATGAAATTTTATTGTACATTTGTATTCAATGGGCGTCGCCATTTTATTTCGTGATGTTGCTACATCCGGTAAGCTTTTATATGTTTCTCAAACATTATCACATTGATACAACTAGCATATGATTCTGAAATTAACTTTATTAGATATAATTACTCTAGTTGATCTTTAATTGATTGTAATACAATATTAAATTGATAACGTTGTATATTAAGTGCTTAGTTAACGGTGAGATGAGATACATGTTTGTATGCCGAGGCGTATAACTCGTTAATTGTAATACAAGATTAAATTGATAACGTTGTATATTAGGTGCATTGGTTAACGGTGACATAATATACTTATATATATGGCGGTATACATGGTATTGTAGAATACGTATACATTGCTACACGGCATTATTAGAGAGTGGCTCACATATATTTATTAGATAATGATTTGTTTGTGTAATGATAATTGTATATGATTGTTGTGTTAATGAACCGTATGAGTAAAAGTATGTATTATTACAGTCTAGGCCTCCCGGAGTGGAGCTAAGCCTTTATGGTGTGTAGGCCCTGTATGTGATTCAACGGGAATCAACACATAACGTAACTAGCGGTGGAGACGGTCCCCGTACCTGGAAAACATGGTCAGGTTCTCCTAGGAACAACAACTCCCGGGACACGTGGTGGGCCCGTTATCAGACCTCACTGGAGGACATTCACCCACAACCTCGGTGGAGGTTATTCATCGCGTCATCTTATTCATCGCATCATCAACCCTTATAGAAGGCTTTTGATAACCATCGCCGATCATTGGAGTCGCGTATCATATTCATGAGCTCTCGTGCATCATTCTTTGTAACGTTTGTGATCATCAACATTGATGTAACTTCAACAACACTTTAGTGACATATATAGTCAGTCGGCACATTCAGTATTTGTGATTATACTACGAACGTCTTAAACGTTCATGAGAACTATATTTTTTCTGTGTATTCGCTTGTTTTTCTTGATAAATATATATATATTTAACATATTTTAAAAGTTGCATTACACGTATGTAAACGCAGTCACCGACAATGATTATTTCCTGAGTTAGTCCCAAGCACTAGGGTCATCTTGCGACATACAGTATCGGTCGATGTTACAATATCAGTTGTTTTTGTATTACTATATCGGGTAATTTTAGGTATTTTATTGCTGGCCGGATCAGCAGCTTATATTTATAGTATATCAATTGTTCTTATGCATACATCATTATTGGAGAGGGATTATTGTTTACGAATGATCATTGCTGCCGTACATTAAAGGGGCGTATGACGGTTTTAGATACTGTCGAAGCAAAGAAATATAAAAAGATTTGACAGGGAAAGTAGCATTTAAGGAGGACAGTCAACCACAAAAAGCAGAAACAAACACGCAAACAGACAAACAAGAAGGCAAAAGTAATAATAAATACAAACGACATCACAAACACAAAAGGCTTGACAATAGGGCTACCGCCTTGGAACGGTCAGTGGCAAAGTATTTCACGGGGGGTTTAAACCGGTTCTAGGGTGCACCAAACCTCACACTTACCCTACTGTCATCCCATTAAAACAGGACAATGTAAATAAAGAAATCCCCGCCATGATCTAATTTCTAACCAACAAGGCAGCATCAATAGGCAATACAAGTAAAACACAAATATGCTCGTGTAAATATAATACAAAAAAGCAATAGCCTAGAAAGCCACAATGAAGGTACTCAATGACTTGGCAGAAGCCAGAGCAACAAGAGAATAAACCATTAAGGGCACGACAAGAAATATCATAGACAAACATCAAACGTCACCGTCCCAATGGGCTTTAGGTAGGCGTCATCATAGGGTCCACAACCTGTCCGGTCATCGTACAATTAAAGAAGAAAGTATAGTGGCGAACTGTAAAGGGTCCACCACCAAGCATGCAGTACGTTGCAAAATGATATGGTCATGACCTCTTTTGATAAACTTTTTAACAAGTTTAACAAAGATATTATGAAAGTGATCATGACCAAGAATCTTACGAAGTCAGGTTGTGATAGTCCTTGTCGCAGAAGAGTCCTTAAATTACTTTTATATTTGGAAAGAAGATCAGGGTTACGATAATAAAATTGTGTAAAGGTTTTACGAAGTTTATGGTAACGGTAACCCTGATTGAGTAGCTTTTAAGTTATACAAAGATTACGAATATTAAAGTCCTCAACTCGAGTACAAGCTCTTGAAAAACGAATAAGTTGAGACACATACATCCCATAAGAAAGTGCTCGGGGAACATCCCCATCCAATTGGGGATAATTAACAATGTCAAAATTAAAATGATCTCTCTTGTCATAGATTTTGCTAATTATTTCATCATTTTCAAGAAAAGTAGCGTTATTATCATATATATTAGCTTTGTTAAGCTGAAGTTCTTTAGGATAAATATTATTAACCATATTTGGAAAGAAAAGGTTGTCAATGTTCAATGTCATCCAGATATCGAGAGGTGTCATTAAAGTCTTCAATAGCATCTGCCTGGGTATCTGGTGAAAGACTTAACATGAAATCTCTTTCATAGCAAAGTAAAAACAAATCTGCGACAAGTAATGCACAGTTCGTATCCATAGGGATACCAACAATTTGTCTATAAACGGTGGTTCCATACCTGACGAAAATATTATCTAATAGGAAGATGAGTGCTTCACAAACTTCATAGCACGTCCACATAGTATAATTGTCTAAACTGCCGTTAATAAAAAACGCTTTAATATTATTACATGCCAAAAATGTAGTATTTTCTCTAGCGAATGTTTTTTTAGTAAGAGACATTAGCTTGTCTTTAATAAGGTGATGTGGTAAGGTTGTATATAGTGTAGAGAAGTCATAAGTGCGTATTGATGAAACTTGACCTTTATTGAAAATTTTATCAAGAACGTCTCCTGAATTTGTTATAGAACAAAATAAATTAATCCCAGAGTTTTCATAAGTTTTATCACAATATAGCAAGTGGGGCCCAACTGAACATTTTCAATTACCGATAAGGTTTTTCGCCCTTTTTTTGCTTGCCACATATATGTCAATGAACGCAATAGCTAATTTTCTTTGTCAATGATTAGAGTAACGCCCTGCCGGACACAAGCACTTGTGTTGGGTCAAAACATAAATAGACAAAATATGTGGAGGGGAGGGGCAGGGGGTGGGGTGGAAACATACACTAACCCCACCATAATCAGATTATTGAGTGGTGTTCCTGCCCTTCCCACCCCACCCGTTCCTAGGGCTATGTATTAATATGTACATAATAATATGATCGAAACAATTTCTAGACAACTTATATCAATAAATAACAAGTATTAGTGGTGGCGAAATCAGAAGAGGGCGGAGGGGGAATAGGATCTGGATGTCCTATTGGTTAAATGGCGGAGGGATTATAAACCTTAGATCTACACACACACATAAACTCACATTTTGTATATGCCCCTGTTTTCATTATGCTTTTATCAACAGTAGAATGTTTAGACTCATGTCTAACGGTTGAGCAGTACGTTCTTTAAATAAACTATTTTGTTCGATCAGTTTTGGTTTTATATAATAAAGAAGACAAATCAATCAATATTCGATCTCATCTGACGTCACTCCATTACAGTTTACATTGACCAGAGTATACGTATACAGCTAAAAGAAAATTGAATCAGGTGCAACCTGTTTACTCAATTTTCAAAAGTTGTTACCTTTAGCGTTAGCGTTGTTACCTTTAGCGGAAGAGATGAGTGTTACCTTTAGCGGAGGTTGTTGCCTTTAGCGTTGGAATTGTTACCTTTAGCGGCTGTTGTTACCTTTAGCGGAATCGTTACCTTTAGCGTTGTTATAGACGTGCTATAAGAAGTCTTATGTGACAATATTTTATTCCATAACATTTAGCCCTCGTGTTATCCCGTGTAATCATTTTTGATTCGATACAAACTATTTGGAAACGCTGTACACAATGACAGTAATAACGTTTACCTCAACATCGGCGACACTGAACGTTGATGTATTTGTTTGAATGGTGTTTTACGTCATTTTTAGCACCTGGTACGACTTATATGACGGTCGATTGTTTGTGGTAGAGGCAGACCACCCTATTCTTCCTCATTACAATACTGTATACCTCCCACCATCCGCAAAAATCGTCACTTTCTCACTTGACGAGGCGAAAAAGTTTTAGACGTAGCATCTTTACTATCCCGGCCACGGCCTCGGTAATGCAATTTACACAATACTATGCAGTTAAGTAACGATTATGAAAATTAATCACGTTTTAAAGTAAAATATTACATTAAGTGAATATTTTCTGTATTATGATATTAACGTCAATCAAATCCTTAATGAATAATAAAATATTCTCCATGGAAAATAATCAGGAGCATCAACAACTCATTGAATGTAAGAGTAGCCATAGGCATTACCAAGAATAGCCATAGGCATTACCAAGAGTAGCCATAGGCATTACCAAGAGTAGCCATAGGCATTACCAAGAGTAGCCATAGGCATTACCAAGAGTAGCCATAGGCATTACCAAGATTAGCCATAGGCATTACCAAGAGTAGCCATAGGCATTACCAAGAGTAGCCATTACCAAATTTTGACTCGATCGTGCATTTTGCAGATAGTGGGCCTCAACAATACCCTCTTGGACGTTAACATTTCAACGTAAGCGTCATCGACCATTGTCACGGATATAACGGATGGCGTATGAAAGGTAATATCAGGTAAATTATTATACATATATTGAATTATGTGTATGCGTTTATTTTCGTTTCAGTATAGTATTGAATAGCACTGGACATGCACTAATCACGAAAGGCTATAACTGAAATACCGTGTAATGAATTGAATTGAAATGAATGTTGTTTAACGGCTCATCAACACAGTATAGGTTATTTAGAGCCGCCCCAGAGAGAGGGGAAGGATACATAGGAATCTGGGAACCTGTCCTACTATTATTATCGAATAGATTCCTACGGTTCTTGTACGTGCTCGGCGGACAGACCGATACACGGGATCTCCCGGTTTACGTCCCCATCCGACGGACGAGGCTAAGGGAAAGTGTTTTGCCCAAGAACACACCGACGGAACTCAGTGGCACCACGCAGGATTGAACCCGGGGCCTCCGGTTACCGTGTAACGAGTAAGGTATTGTGGATGACAAAATGAATTGTCTTAATAAAGATAGACTTCGTTTAACTGTTTAATAGTTCGTCTGTTTAAACATAAAACATCAGCAAATGTGGGAGTGGGGAGTAGGGTGGGCGTGGGGTGGGGGTGGGGTGGCGGAGGTATTATATTCTAATGTGTGGCTACAGGATAGCTACGCGCCTGTATAGGTCAGACGTCTCCGGACTTAGTTTGTGTCATTACCATGTGAACTTTGGCTATCACCAATTGTGGTCGTCTGAAGTCGTTTTCGTACGTTCCACTACACCATCTGACCCGGTTGACTACGCTAGCAAACTTTTAAATTTATCATGAATCAAGATAATTTATTGGAAAATGACACATTCATAATTTAAGGCCTTTTAAGAACGAACAAGTCATATTACTATAGGAAAAAAATAAATATTTCATATATTTTCGCCACAGCGGTCACATTTTTAAAAGAGACTTATATAAGAAAATCTTCTTCTCTAAAACCATAAGGCGTAGAGCTCGCATATATATACACGGTGGTACGTAGTAAGTTTCTGTACTCCTGGTCGCCGAAATAGTAAGTTTGATGTAAACAAGGTCTCCAGTAGTAAGTGTTATGTACACAAGGTCGTCCGTAGTAAGTTATGTATACACAAGGTCGTCCGTAGTAAGTTTTATGTACACACGGTCGTCCATAGTTGGTTTTATGTGCAAAAGGTCGTCCGTAGTAAGTATACCAGGTCGCCCGTAGTAAGTTTGTTGTACACAACGTCTCCCGTAGTAAGTTTTATGTACACACGGTCGTCCGTAGTAAGTTGTATGTACAAAAGGGCGCCAGTAGTATGTTGTATGTACACATGGTCGTCCGTAATAAGTTTCATGTACACAAAAACGTCCGTAATTTTATGAACCCAAGGTCGTTCTTAGTACCTTTTTCTGTAAACAAGGTCTCCCGTAGTAAGTTGTAATATTTATATACAAGTTGTATGTATCCAAGTTGTATGTATACAAGGTTTCCCATAATCAGTTTTATGTACACAAGGTCTCCCGTAGTAAGTTTTATGCACACTAGGTCGCCCGTAGTATGTTGTATATACACACTGTCGTCCGTAGTAAATTTTATGTACATAAGGTCTCCCGTAGTAAGGTTTATGTACACCAGATCGCTCGTAGTAAGTTTCATGTACACAAGGTCGTCCGTAGTGGATATGTACACAAGTCATCCGTAGTATGTTTTATGTAGACAAGGGCGTCCGAGTATGTTTTATGTAAACAAGGCCGTAGTAAGTTTCACATACACAAAGTCTCCAGTAGTAAAAGAGTATGATAATGGACCTTTGGAAATGGCCGAACACGACACATACAAAATATTGCAGTCTCGGTTTGATTGAGACTGTTCATGAACGGTAGTGAAATATGCTAGCTACCGCTCACGCCCTCTAGCCCCGGGTTGAGCATAACTCAATATTCATAAAATCAATAGTACATAATTTTAACCATCCCGAAGATGGCATGCATATTGCGATGGACATAGAGTTTTATGTTAGTAAGTTTTATGTACACCAGGTCGCCCGTAGTAAGTTTCATGTGCTTACAAGGTCGTCCGTTGTGGATTTTATGTACACAAGGTCGGCTGTAGTACGTTTTTTGTATGCAATGTTCCTCGTAGTAAGTTTAATGTACACAAGATCGTCCGTAGTAGGTTTCATGTACACAAGTCGTCCGTAGTATTGTTTATGTAGACAAGGTCGTTCGAAGTAGGTTTTATGTACACAAGGTCGTCCGTAGTAGGTTTTATATACACAAGGTCGTCCGTAGTAACTTTTATGTGCACAAGGTCACTCGTAGTAAATTGTATATGCACAAGGTCGTCCGAAGTAGGTTTTATGTACACAAGGTCGTCGGTAGTAGATTTTATGTACACAAGGTCGTCCGTAGTAACTTTTATGTACTCTCAGTCAACTGTTGTAAGTTCTATGTACACACGGTCATCTGTAGTAGGTTTTATGTACACACGGCCGTCCGTTGTAGGCTTTATGTACAGAAGGTCTTCCGTAGTAGACTTTATGTACAAAATGTCGACTGTACATAATTTGCTGTAGTAAGTTTCATGTACACACGGTCGTCCGTAGAATGCTTAATGCACGCAATGCCGTCCGAAGAAGGTTATTTTTTTACAAAAGGTCGTTCGTAGTAGGTTTAATGTACGCAAGGTCGTCCGTAGGGGGTTATATGTACACAAGGTCGTCCGTGGTAGGTTTTATGTACACAGTGTCGTTCGTAGTAGGTTGTATGTACATAAGGTCGTCCGTTGTATGTTTTATGTACACAAGATCGTCCGTAGTAGTATGTATGTACAAACCGTCCGCTGTAGAAAGTTGTCTTAGTATGTTTTGTGTACACAACGTCGTGCGAAGTAGGTTTTATGTACACAATGTCGGCTGTAGTAAGTTTTATGTACACACGGTCGTCCGTAGTAAGCTATATGTGTACAAGGTCGTCCGTAGTAAGTTGTATGCACACATGGTCGTCCGTAGTATGTTTAATGTACACAAGGTCGTCCGTAGTAAATTTTATGTACACCAGATTGACCGAAGTAGGTTTTATGTAAACAAGGTCGTCTGTAGTGTTGTTGTGTACAAAAGTCGCCCGAAGTAAGTTTTATATAAACAAGGTCGGCTGTAGTAAGTTTTATGTACACAGGGTCGTCCGTAGCGTTGTTGTGTACAAAAGTCGCCCGAAGTAAGTTTTATATAAACAAGGTCGGCTGTAGTAAATGTTATGTACACAAGGTCGTCCGTAGTGTTGTTGAATACAAAAGTCGCCCGAAGTAAGTTTTATATAAACAAGGTCGGCTGTAGTAAGTTTTATGTACACAGGGTCACTCGTAGTAAGTTTTATGTTTACAAATTCGTCCGCAGTATATTTTATGTACACAAGGTCGTCCGTAGTCTGTTTTATGCACACAAGGTCGCTCGTAGTAAATGTTATGTACACAAGGTCGTCCGTAGTGTTGTTGTGTACAAAAGTCGCCCGAAGTAAGCCGTAGTGTTGTTGTGTACAAAAGTCGCCCGAAGTAAGTTTTATATAAACAAGGTCGGCTGTAGTAAGTTTTATGTACACAGGGTCACTCGTAGTAAGTTTTATGTTTACAAATTCGTCCGCAGTATGTTTTATGTACACAAGATCGTCCGTAGTCTGTTTTATGCACACAAGGTCACTCGTAGTAAATGTTATGTACACAAGGTCGTCCGTAGTGTTGTTGTGTACAAAAGTCGCCCGAAGTAAGTTTTATATAAACAAGGTCGGCTGTTGTAAGTTTTATGTACACAGTGTCACTCGTAGTAAGTTTTATGTTAACAAATTCGTCCGCAGTATGTTTTATGTACACAAGGTCGTCCGTAGTCTGTTTTATGCACACAAGGTCACTCGTAGTAAATGTTATGTACACAAGGTCGTCCGTAGTGTTGTTGTGTACAAAAGTCGCCCGAAGTAAGCTTTATATAAACAAGGTCGGCTGTAGTAAGTTTTATGTACACAGGGTCACTCGTAGTAAGTTTTATGTTTACAAATTCGTCCGCAGTATGTTTTATGTACACAAGGTCGTCCGTAGTAAGTTTTATGTAGGTCGTCCGTAGTAAGTTTTATGTACACAGGGTCGTCCGTAGTAAGTTTTATGTACACAAGGTGGTCCGTAGTAAGTTTCATGTACACAAGGTCGTCCGTAGTAGGTTTTATGTACACAAGATCGTCCGTAGTAAGTTTTATGTACACAAGGTCGTCCGTAGTAAGTTTTATGTACACAGGGTCGTCCGTAGTAAGTTTTATGTACACAAGGTCGTCCGTAGTAAGTTATATGTATAAATGGTCTTCCGTAGTGAGTTGTATGCACAAAAGGTCGTCCGTAGTAGGTTTTATGTACTCAAGGTCGCTTGTAGTAAGTTTTATGTACACACGGTCGTCCGTAGTAAGTTGTATGTACACAAGGTCGTCAGTAGTAAGTTTTGTGTACACCAGGTTGTTCGAAGTAAGTTGTTTGTGCACAAAGTCGTCCGTAGTTGGTTCTACATAGCTTATAGAACATACTCAACAAACACACGCTTACTAAACAAACAACAATTACAAGGAACAATAGAAGCATAGTATGCAACATCCCAGACATGGAAGGTCGACAATAGGGGTACCGACTTGGACCGGTCAGTGACAATAGGGGTACCGACTTGGACAGGTCAGTGACAATAGGGGTACCGCCTTGGACCTGTCAGTGACCATAGGGGTACCGCCTTGGACCGGTCAGTGACAATAGGGGTACCGCCTTGGACCGGTCAGTGACAATAGGGGTACCGCCTTGGACCGGTCAGTGACAAAAGGGGTACCGCCTTGGACCGGTCAGTGGCAATAGGGGTACCGCCTTGGACCTGTCAGTGACCATAGGGGTACCGCCTTGGACCGGTCAGTGACAATAGGGGTACCGCCTTGGACCGGTCAGTGACAATAGGGGTAACGCCTTGGACCGGTCAGTGACAATAGGGGTACCGCCTTGGACCGGTCAGTGACAAAAGGGGTACCGCCTTGGACCGGTCAGTGACAATAGGGGTACCGCCTTGGACCGGTCAGTGACAATAGGGGTACCGACTTGGACAGGTCAGTGACAATAGGGGTACCGCCTTGGACCTGTCAGTGACCATAGGGGTACCGCCTTGGACCGGTCAGTGACAATAGGGGTACCGCCTTGGACCGGTCAGTGACAATAGGGGTACCGCCTTGGACCGGTCAGTGACAAAAGGGGTACCGCCTTGGACCGGTCAGTGGCAATAGGGGTACCGCCTTGGACCTGTCAGTGACCATAGGGGTACCGCCTTGGACCGGTCAGTGACAATAGGGGTACCGCCTTGGACCGGTCAGTGACAATAGGGGTCACGCCTTGGACCGGTCAGTGACAATAGGGGTACCGCCTTGGACCGGTCAGTGACAATAGGGGTACCGCCTTGGACCGGTCAGTGACAAAAGGGGTACCGCCTTGGACCGGTCAGTGACAATAGGGGTACCGCCTTGGACCGGTCAGTGACAAAAGGGGTACCGCCTTGGACCGGTCAGTGACAAAAGGGGTACCGCCTTGGACCGGTCAGTGACAATAGGGGTACCGCCTTGGACCGGTCAGTGGCGAAAAGGCCGCTACGAGTTTCATCCAACTTCTAGGGTGCGCGAACCTCATTGCCCTATTGTTACCCCAATAAAGTAGGACAGTGTAAATAAAATGAAATTCCCGTCTGGCTTTATCGTCTAACATACAAGTGAGAATTAATAGGTCATACATATCAGTATGATATCACCCAGCTGATAGGGGAAACTCTCTTGAGCTGAGGTATTCATATAGTATCGAGTAACCTCCCTTTTATCTGACGGTATGCTATAATATACACATGTTTTCCCTCATACGCATAGTCGTGAACGAGCTATTGTTATAAAAAAATATGTTTTCCATCACCGGTATAGACAGGGACGGTGGCGGAGATTACATCTGAAAAAAAGTATGTCCTTTCAATAGTAGATTGTTTATTTTAAAAGTACTGAAACAATAACATATGTGGTAGTGAAATGGCTCTCAAAAAGGCGTTTAATTTCCAGTATCAATGTGACCTTAAATAAAAGTATCTACGGAAAGCGTCTGACATCTGTGTATATTTGACAAGTTCGAGAAGATACTTTTACGTAATTCATTCGAAAAAAGATGTTAACCTTATGGCATAGATACCAGTTAACGATTCAAATCGATAAGACAAGACACGTTATATCCTCAAAACTTGAATCTGTACACACTTTATCATAAAATGTGACTGAGGGTGTTCAAATTAAATTCGACTTTTAAAGGTTGTACATGTGAAAGGTATATCTATACATATCTCATTTTGCTCATATCTGTAACGTATCTTTATAGCCCTGTGATATTGGTATTCCGGGCAGGATCGTGACTACGTAGACTCCGAGAAACTTGCAAATGATTCTCTGTACCCATGGAAATTCGAGGACGAATTCTAATTTGTAGAGGGCGGATGTCACGTTCAACGATATCTAACAGATATATTGAGGAAGCATTTTCCGGCAGATAAGCTCAGTCGTTATAGCAACGGAACGAAAGTCTTGAAGTCGCGAGTTCGAGCCCCAGTCGGCCAGCACATTTTTCTAGAACTGGCACATATGCAGTCATGGTCTGGTTTACAAAGGACAATATGATTCTTGATTTTAGTAAATTATAATAAACATTGTCAACCTGGGCATTTGGTCTTTGATGTTGTAGTCGTGCTTCAGAGGTGATATTGATGAGAACACACCTGTACTGGAAATAAAAAGCCGCAGTTGTAATCGAAAATCTTGTTTTTCGCTATGACTGATCCGCCCCAAATATATACTGTATTTCTTACACGACAATATATGGTTTAGATTTGTTTCGAACTGCTGTGCAGGTAAAACACCTTTAAACACATTTAAACATATTATTTGACATAACTGAACTAATCGGTGCATGTTTACTCACGATGACTGTATATCTCCCGAGCCAACGTCAGTTTTAGAAATGAAACATTATGTAACAATCAGCTATTTATTGAATACCTACAATCACGCAAGTTTAACCACTGAAACAAAAAAACATCAAGAGTTAGACAATGAATATGGTTCAACTACATGTAAGGCAAATTTTAGATATGAAAATTATTCATTTTTAAATTGTTTTACCAATGTTGCCTATCATACTAATGAGACTTCAGTATGAATAAAAAACAGTCATTATTTAAGATGATTGGGGGATGGTGGGGGTGGGGGTCTACAGAAAGGCACCCGGGTACATTTATGTATACAGAAACGTCATTCGAAAATCATCGAAATCCATAAAGGCCCCCAAATATACATAAATGCACCCGAGACAAAATATAATGTCGTAAAACGCGGCCGAAACGCGTTCTGTTACTTCATGGAAACGAAACTTTCATTATCGATTCACTTTCTAAAGGGACACACGTCAATCTTGAAGTGTTTCAAATTAGTGTCTCGATTTATATATTCAATATCATTTTTATTTTTACCCTGGTTACATTTAAATAAATAATTGTTGAAGTATTCACTATCTCGTCTTATTATACTATAACTTTTAATATATTATTGGTGTAATAATATCAGAAATTGATAATATGCAAAAACAATAATACTATTCTTATAATTAATATTAATGATTGAACAAATGCAAGTCATGCAGAAAAACTAGCGGGACGACGTGAGTTTAAAAAAAAATAAAGATTGCCGTTTGTCCCCTTAAAAGCCGCTCGCAGTTGCCTCCGCCTTAAAGGAATGAAGTTGGTCTAAATATATGACCAACTCTTCTTGAATGACGAGCTGCATATTTGTTTACTTTTTTGCGCGGGGTTTGATGATTTGCAACTTCCGGTTTTACGACAATACGTTCTGTATTTTATTACTAACTATGGCAGCCTAAATATGTTTTTAAGAACATTAGCGCAATAGTTAATGATAAACAATAGTGTTTAAGTAGTTGTTTTATCAAGTTCTAAATTGTTTCAATTCCGCCAATGAGATTTTGTTTGTCCGGGTACGTTTCTGTATATTTGGGGGCCGTACTGGAATTCAAAGATTTTCGGGTACGTTTCTATATACATAAATGTACCCCGGGTATCTTTCTGTAGTACCCGATACGACAATGACCCCATCAGCCGTATTTAACGGGATTTAGAAAATATGACAATTGCGAGGCTCTGTCGAGTCAAACTATTACTTATAATTTTAGACACTATAACCGCGTACTTCAGTATGCAACCTGAATAACACGGAATGTATTCTTTCCGTAGCTCTGTTGTCACTTGAGTTTAACTATCAAAACTTAAACAAGCCACAGGAAATTGCATCTGTTGATTATTCAGCTGCCAAAGGCAGCTGACTCTTATATGGGTTTAGAATATGTCTATGGTTAACAGACTGTGAATCATGTAGCCGACAATATGCATGCATTACAACTTCAATTCCTAGGGAACCCGTCTAAAAAACTTGAATGGTATAAACACATATTTTTCAATATTCAAAGCTTGCCGTTTTATTGCCTCAAATGACGTTTTCGTAGAGCAGTCTACTAAAGTGTAGAATGCGGCAATATTTCCGAGATCTTCACGTCCGGGACATTTTACGGAGCATAATGAAACCGTGAAACCGTAAGGGAAACTTCTTGAAACCGCAAGTATTGGAATGGAATAAGTGCAAATCTTTATTTTAATGGAATACTACCTTTTTATGGAATAATACCCATTTATAATGCGGTATTCTCGTAAATACCGCCGTGTTATGCACTAGTCGATGGGTTTATTCGCTGCCTATATGGTTTTCATAATTGCACATGTAATGGTAAGGTAGCAATGAACAGTTTCATTGAGTCACTTTGATAACGCAATCTTATTATTACACATGGTAGCAGTGAGACGTTTATCTCTGTTGTAATGCACACGCTAACGCACACGCATCCCTTACATGTGAACACCTGTATTTCTGTGCTGGTGTGTACTTTTAGCACGTCGTGCTCCATAGTTGAATTGTAATCAGTATGTAAGGCAAATCAAGGTATTTGAACATAGAGAAGCGAGGTCGCCCACCTTGATTCAAAATGTTTGGTAGGAACTTCTGATGGTAAAACTCGTGAAGAATGTGTCTGGTAAGAAAAAAAAGCGGTCGTGGCGTGTTTACGTCAACATTTTTTTTTTCAATATTGTTTTAACACGCGTGACTTGATATGTTATTACTTCGTTTCCAGTCCCTACCCAGATATATGCTATTTCTTCTCGGCAGCTATTTTACGCTTGCGTAAAACTTTGCTTGTTACCTTCTGTTATTATTTGTCATAATGTTCTGCATTATGACGTAAGTAGGTCAATCTCAGTATCTCGATTACATCAGATTGCCGAAAATAACAGAAACATAATTTTGAAAGGTAAACCGGATATCGAGACAAATGAAGAGAATATTTAAATTGCCCTTTTGTGACTTTTTGACTTTGATATATCGGCAAGTTGGCATTTCTGCACGCGATAGTGTACAAGGTATATGCATTTGATATTTTTGTAAACGTCTGCTTGACCTCAGAAAAACAACACTAAAATGTCCCGGTAAAGTCCTTCATGATTAATTTTTATAACAGAAGGTAATAATTAAAAGATGCAATTTCCTGCGAAACAAGCCGTCATGTGATTTGAATTACCAAATATATATACTTCAAGTTTCGGTCCCTATTATAGTATAGCCGCACACACGCTGGTCACAGAATTAATGTTAGTATGTATGCATACTATACGAGGGAATACATGCTTTATGTCCATATTGTGTAGTAAACTTAATAATAAAAGTCAGACAGTTACTCACTATTTACTGATACTTTTATAGTTATTGCTTCTTTTTTCAGCACTTTCTATATAATCAATTTGCCTGCTATTTTTATTCATTAAAACGTTTATTGCGTTCATTAGCTGATTGATACCTTTGATATATACTCGCACAGTTACTTACGAAATATTTTATAACTTTGTTAACAGTATATAAAGATAACGAGGTAATCAGCTGAAATCAGTAATAAATTACTTCTAATTAAACGAGACAACATAATTGTCCAATATTTGGCTTTTCTTTTCCTTTCTAATTGTTGTTTGTTCTAGTTGACTGTGTTTTGTGAACGCTGCATTTCTTGTTTTAAGTGCGTGTTTATGACTGACTGTGTTCTGTGAACGCTACATTTCTTGTCCGGTTTTTATACCTTCTTGTAATGCACAATTTACACGCAAGCATTTTGATATTATTTAAAGAAATTATGAAGAAATTAACTGATTTGTTTAGATGTTTTTTTGTTTTTTACAATCTATCGGTCAGATGCAGATGATGCTCTTTAATCCTCGGTGTTCTTTTCGATGCGTTTTATTATTATTATGTTTTTAATAAATCACATTTTATGTTGGGCATTCTTACAACTTTAAATTAAAGCACGTAGATGAAACATCATTACAGTAACATGTTATTCGTGTTTATATTATTTTATTGCCACTTTAAAGTAGCGTGACACATTTTATTACAGTTTTCGACAAGTGTATCATCAACAGTGCTTTTCGAAGCGTTTTTTAATTTTTTATTTATGTTACATTATAAAACCACAACATTTTATGCTGGTCATCGCTATTATTTGAAACTACGTCACGTACATACTGATTCATTACAGTAAACTGTTATTCCTGTTTATATTCTTTTAATGACACGTTAAGGTAGCATGACCATTTTTCATTGCTTTGCAATAAGTGTATCACAAACTGTCATCAATATTACTCTTTGATGAGTTTAAGTTTTATTATCACATCAGAATTTATTTACTTACCAGTAATTTGTGGCGCGTACATAGTGAAAAATTATTACAATAATAAAATGTTATTCTTGTTTATATTCTTTTAATGACACTATAACGAAGTGTAACTCTTGTCAATCCATCTTGCGATCACAAATTGTCAACAAATTGCAATTTAATTGTTAAAACCAGTGTTAGGTCTTTCTTTTTTGTTGCATTTGGTGGTATATTGTTATAGGTGTTTTATAACAAGGACTAACAATCCAACTAAAGCTAATACGAATCAAAGACACAAATTACACAACCTGTCTAATGAAAATGACTGCAGGACAAGTGCGAGGTTGTCCACACATACAATTGAATTCAGCTAACAGGTAGACCCTATTGCCTACAGAGCCTTCCAAGTTCCGTTCCAATAAATAAATGACTGCTGCTACAATGTCGTCATCATGACTCCAACATCAATGTCGCCAGTATGACTCCAGCTTCAGTGTCGTCATCATAACTACCGCTTCAATGTCGCCATCATGACCCCTAGTTAAGTGTCGACATCATGACTCCAGCTACAATGTCGCCATCATGACTCCAGCTTCAGTGTCGCCATCATGACTACCGCTTCAATGTCGCCATCATGACCCCTAGTTAAGTGTAAACATCATGACTCCAGCTACAATGTCGCCATCATGACTCCAACATCAGTGTCGCCATCATGACTCCATATTCCGTGTCGCATTCATGACTTCAGATTCAGTGTCGCCATCATGACTACAGCTTCAGTGTCGTCATCATGACTGGAGCTTCAGTGTCGTCATCATGACTGCGAATGAAGTTTTGACATCATGACCCCAGCTACAATGTCACCAACATGATTCCAACATCAGTGTCGCCATCATGACTCGATCTTCCGTGTCGCCATCATGACTCCAGCCACAATGTCGTCATCATGAATCCAATATCAGTATCGCCATTATGACTCCATCTTCCGGGTCGCCATTATGACTCCAGCTTCAGTGTCGACATCATGACTCTAGCTTCAGTGTCACTATCATGACTACATCTTCAGTGTCCTCATCATGACGCCAAATTCAGTGTCGCCGTCATGACTCAATCTTTAGGGTCGCCATCAAACTCCATTTTCAGTGTCGTCATCATGAATCTAACTTTAGTGTCGCAAGCAAGAAGACTCCAACTTCAATGTCGACATCACGACTCCATCTTTAGTGTCGCCATCATGACTCCAACTTCAGTGCCGCCAACATGACTGCAGCATCAGTGTCGCCATAACGACTCTCACCATTACGAATCCATCTTCAGTGTCGCCATCATGACTCCAACTTCAGTTCTGCCATCAGGACTGCGTATCAGTGTCGCCATCACGACTGTCCCCATCACGACTACAGCTTCAGTGTCGCCATTATAACTCCAGTTTCAGTGTCGCCGTCAAGACTCTAGCTTCAGTGTCGCAATCATTACTCCAGCTTTAGGGTCACCATTATGACCCCAGCATCTGTGTCGCCATCATGACATCAAGTTCATTGACGCCATCATGACTCCAGTTGCAGTGTCGCCATCACGACTCCATCGTCAGTGTTGCCATCATGACTCCAGCTACAGTGTCGACATAACGACTCCATCTTCAGTGTCGCTGTCATGACTCCATTTTCAGTTTCGTTTCGCCTTTATAACTCCAACTTAAGTGAAGCCGTTATGACACAAGCCTCGGTATATCTGTCATGACTTCAGCTACAGTGTCTCCAACATGACACCAGTTTCAGTGATGCCATTATGATTTAAGCTACAGAGTCGCCATCATGATTCAAGCTACAATGTCGCCATCATGACGCCAACATCAGTGTCGCCACCATGACTCCAGCTTCAGTGTCGCCATCATGACTCCGGCATCGGTATTGCCATCATGACTCCAGCTGCAGTTTCACCATTATGACTCAGCTTCAGTGTCACCAACATGACACCAACTTCAGTGTCTCCCCATTATTACTACAGCTTTGGTGTCACCATCATGACTCAAGCTTCAGCTTCACCATCATGACTCCAGCTTCAGTGTCGCCGACAAAATTCAAGCTTCAGTGTCGCGATCACGATTCCTGTTTCAGTGTGGCCATCAGGTCACCAACATCTGTGTCCCCATCATGACTCCACCTTCAATGTCGCCATCATATCTCAATCTTCAGTGTCGCCATCATAACTCCAGCTTCAGTGTCGCCATCATGACTCCAGCTTCAGTGTCGCCATCCTGACTCCAGCTTAGTGTGACATCATGATTATAGCTTTAGTGTCGCCATCATGACTCCAGCTACAGAGTGAATCGTCATCATGTTTCCAGCTTCAGTGTAGCCAACATGAATCCAGATAGTGTCGCCATCAAGCTTCAGTGTAACCATCATGACTCCAACTTCAATGCCGCCATCATGACTGCATCATCAGTGTCGCCATCATGCCTGCACATCAGTGTCGCCATCACAACTGTCTCCATCATCACGACTACAGCTTCAGTGTCGCAATTATTACTCTAGTTTCAGTGTCGCCATCAAGACTCTAGCTTTAGTGTCGCAATCATAACTCCAGCTTTAGGGTCACCTTTATGACCCCAGCATCTGTGTCGCCATCATGACACCAAGTTCAGTGACGCCATCATGACTCCAGATGCAGTGTCGCCATCACGACTCTATCGTCAGTGTCGCCATCATGACTCCAGCTACAGTGTCGACATAACGACTCCATCTTCAGTGTCGCTGTCATGACTCCATTTTCAGTTTCTTTTCACCTTTATGACTCCAACTTCAGTGACGCCGTTATGACTCAAGCCTCGGTATATCTATCATGACTCCAGCTACAGTGTCTCCAATATGACACCAGTTTCAGTGTTGCCATTATGATTCCAGCTACAGAGTTGCCATCATGATTCAAGCTACAATATCGCCATCATAACACCAACATCAGTGTCGCCACCATCCATGACTCCATCTTCAGTGTCGCCATCATGACTCCAGATTCACTGTCGCCATCATGACTCCAGCTTCGGTATTGCCATTATGACTCCAGCTTCAGTGTCGCCATCATGACTCCAGCTTCAGTGTCGCCATCCTGACTCCAGCTTAGTGTGACATCATGTTTATAGCTTTAGTGTCGCCATCATGACTCCAGCTACAGAGTGAATCGTCATCATGTTTCCAGCTTCAGTGTAGCCAACATGAATCCAGATAGTGTCGCCATCAAGCTTCAGTGTAACCATCATGACTCCAACTTCAATGCCGCCATCATGACTGCATCATCAGTGTCGCCATCATGCCTGCACATCAGTGTCGCCATCACAACTGTCTCCATCATCACGACTACAGCTTCAGTGTCGCAATTATTACTCTAGTTTCAGTGTCGCCATCAAGACTCTAGCTTTAGTGTCGCAATCATTACTCCAGCTTTAGGGTCACCTTTATGACCCCAGCATCTGTGTCGCCATCATGACACCAAGTTCAGTGACGCCATCATGACTCCAGATGCAGTGTCGCCATCACGACTCTATCGTCAGTGTCGCCATCATGACTCCAGCTACAGTGTCGACATAACGACTCCATCTTCAGTGTCGCTGTCATGACTCCATTTTCAGTTTCGTTTCACCTTTATGACTCCAACTTCAGTGACGCCGTTATGACTCAAGCCTCGGTATATCTATCATGACTCCAGCTACAGTGTCTCCAATATAACACCAGTTCAGTGTTGCCATTATGATTCCAGCTACAGAGTTGCCATCATGATTCAAGCTACAATATCGCCATCATAACACCAACATCAGTGTCGCCACCATCCATGACTCCATCTTCAGTGTCGCCATCATGACTCCAGATTCACTGTCGCCATCATGACTCCAGCTTCGGTATTGCCATTATGACTCCAGCTTCAGTGTCGCCATCATGACTCAGCTTCAGTGTCACCAACATGACACCAACTTCAGTGTATCCCCATTATTACTACAGATTTGGTGTCAACATCATGACTCAAGCTTCAGCGTTACCATCATGACTCCAGCTTCAGTGTCGCCGACATAATCCAGGTTCAGTGTCGCGATCAAGATTTCTGTTTCAGTGTGTCCATCAGGACACCAACATCAGTGTCCCCATCATGACTCCACCTTCAATGTCGCCATCATATCTCAATCTTCAGTGTCGCCATCATAACTCCAGCTTCCATGTCGCCATCATGACTCCAGCTTCAGTGTGGCCATCCGGACTCCAGCTTAGTGTGACATCATGAGTATAGCTTTAGTGTCGCCATTATGACTCAAGCTACAGAGTGAAACGTCATCATATTTCCAGCTTCAGTGTAGCCAACATAAATCCAGCTAGTGTCGACATCAAGCTTCGTTGTAACCTCATGACTCCAGCTTCAGTTCCGCTATCATGACTGCACATCAGTGTCGCCATCACGACTGTCTTCATCATCACGCCTACAGCTTCAGTGTCACCATCATGAATCCAGCTTCAGTGTAGTTATCATTACACCAACATCAGTGTCGCCATCATGACTCCAGCTACAGTGTCACCATCATTACTCAAGCTTTAGTGTCGCTATAATGACACCAACTACAGTGTCGCCATCATGACATCAACTACAGTGTCGCCATCATGACTCCAGATTCAGTGTCACCATCATTACTCTAGCGTTAGTGACGCAATCATGACTGCATCTCTAATGACGCCATCATGCCACCAGGTTTCAGTGTCATCATCAGGACTCAAGATTCGGTTTTGCCATCATGACTCCAGCCTCGATCTGGATGCATACACTGTTTGCACTGGGACATACGCATTCATGACTCCAGCCTCGGTCTGGATGCACATACTGTTTGCACTGGAACATAAGCATTCATGACTCCAGCCTCGATCTTGATGCATACACTGTTTGCACTGGAACATACGCATTCATGACTCCAGCCTCGGTCTGGATGCACATACTGTTTGCACTGGAACATAAGCATTCATGACTCCAGCCTCGGTCTGGATGCATACACTGTTTGCACGGGAACATAAGCATTCGTGACTCCAGCCTCGGTCTGGATGCACATACTGTTTGCACTGGAACATAAGCATTCATGACTACAGCCTCGGTCTGGATGCTTACACTGTTTGCACTGGAACATAAGCATTCGTGACTCCAGCCTCGGTCTGGATGCACATACTGTTTGCACTGGAACATAAGCATTCATGACTCCAGCCTCGGTCTGGATGTACATACTGTTTGCACTGGAACATAAGCATTCATGACTCCAGCCTCGGTCTGGATGCATACACTGTTTGTACTGGAACATAAGCATTCGTGACTCCAGCCTCGGTCTCGATGCACATACTGTTTGCACTGGGACATATGCGTTCATGGTTTGGTTTACACAGGACAATAATTATGATGTTTGACTTTAGAAAATTATATAAAATTCAAAACAATTAAAAAGTCATTGTGGGCATTTAGTCAATGACTTCGGTGTTTGCTTTGTACTTCAGAGATGACATTCATGAGTAAATACCTGACATGGAAATCAAAAATCCACATTGCAACCGAAAAATCGATTACAAGCAAGAAATAACTCACCAAATCTCTACTGTAGCTCTTTCACGACAGTGTAGGTTTAAGATGTGTTAATGTGCAGGCATAAAATACCTGTGATTTAAACATATTATTGCACACACCTGGACTAATTGGTGCATGCTTACTTACAATATCTGGCTAGTTCCTGATTCACATACCTGGACTAACTGGTCCATGCTTACTCACAATATGTGGCTAGTACCTGATTCACACACCTGGACTAATTGGTCCATGCTTACTCACAATATTTGCATAGTACCTGATTCACACACCTGGACTAATTGATCCATGCTTACTCACATTATGTGGCTAGTACCTGATTCACACACCTGGACTAATTGGTCCATGCTTACTCACAATATGTGGCTAGTACCTGATTCACACACCTGGACTAATTGATCCATGCTTACTCACATTATGTGGCTAGTACCTGATTCACACACCTGGACTAATTGGTCCATGCTTACTCACAATATCTGGCTAGTTCCTGATTCACTCACCTGGACTATGTGGTGCATGCTTACCCACAATATCTGGCTAGTTCCGATTCAAAATTGGTCCCATACTGTCGCATGTAGTCGATTTTCAAAATGAAACATTCTTGCTGTTACAAACAAATAATTAATAAATGCTTACTTTCATGCCAATTTAATCATTGAAACAAAAAAATGTCAATATTAAGGAAATGATTATGGTAGAATTATAGAACATCTTCATGTAGGTCAAATTTTGGATATGCAAATTATTCATTTTTAAATTGTTTTACTAATGTCGGCTATCATACAAAAGACACTTCATGTCTTAATAATACAGTCATTACCCATTCCACTGATTTTCTATCGATGATCCTTCCTGGCACACGCATTATACTTAGAGGGTATTTAATAGAGGCCATAACTGACCACCTTGCGAGGCTCTGACGAGTCAAAATACAACTTATATTTTAGACACTATAACCATGTACTTTATTTTGCAACCTGAACATCACGAAATATGTTCGTTCCGTAGCGCTGATGTCACTTAATTTTATATATTAAAACTTAAAAAAGCCGTCATGTGATTTGAATTACCAAAACTTGTCGTGCCCTCAATGGTTTATTCTCTTGTTGCTCTGGCTTCTGCCAAGTCATTAAGTACCTTCTTTGTGGCTTTCTAGGCTATTGTTTTTTCGTATTTATATATACAGGATTATCTTGTGGTTTACTTATATTGCTTATTACTGCTGCTTTATTGGTTAGAGAATAGTTCATGGGGATTTCTTTATTTACACTGTCCCGTTTTATTGGGTTAACAGTAGGGTAAGTGTGAGGTTTGATGCACCCTAGAACCTGGTTAAAACCCATAGCGGCCTTATTTGCCACTGATCGTTCCAAGGCGGTAGCCCTATTGTCAACCCTTTTGTGTTTGTGATGTCGTATTTGGCCTTTTATTCAACTTTAAAGTTCTTTGTTTTTGTGTGTGTTTGTGGTTGATTGTCGTCCTTGAATGCTGCTTTTCTTGTTCGATTTGTATATCTATATTTAAACACGCCGTTATGTGATTTGAATTATCAAAACTAAAACAAGCCGTCATGTGATTTGAATTACCAAAACTTAAACACGCCGTCATGTGATTTGAATTACCAAAACTTACACACGCCGTAATGTGATTTGAATTTAAAAAACTTACACACGCCATCATGTGATTTGAACTACCAAAACTTAAACAAGCCGTCATGTGATTGAATTATCAAAACTTAAACAAGCCATCATGGTATTTGAATTCCCAAAACATAAACAAACCGTCATGTGATTTGAATTCCCAAAACTTAAACACGCCGTCATGTGATTTGAATTACCAAAACTTACACACGCCGTCATGTGATTTGAATTTCCAAAACTTAAACAAGCTGTCATGTGATTTGAATTACCAAAACTTAAACAAGTTGTCATGTGATTTGAATTATCAAATCTTAAACAAGCCGTCATGTGATTTGAATTTCCAAAACTAAAACAAGCCGTCATGTGCTTTGAACTACCAAATCTTAAACAAACCGTTAGTTTATTTGAATTACAAAAACCTAAACAAGCCGTCATGTGATTTGAATTACCAAAACTTAAGCCGTCATGTGGTTTGAATTATCAAAAATTAAACAAGCCATCATGTGATTTAAATTAGCAAATATATATACTTCAAGTTTCGGTCCTATTTACAGTGCATAGTATATCCCCACACACGCTGATCACATAATTAATGGTACGTATGTCTAATAAGGGAATACCTGCTTTATGTGAATCTAGGACAAATATACTGACTGTTAATTGACCAATTGAGCATGATGTTGTTTTATTGGAATTCTTTAATTAGCTGTTAATTGTCTAAATGTAAACAGTCATTATACTGACTGTTAATTGTCAATTAATTTGTTGTTTTTACACATTTGTTGTTTTAATTGGAAGTAATTTGTTTTAAGGTAACTGTAAATACATATTGCATGTTATATTGTGCTACATATGTATATTGTTTTGCTGTTTTCCTTATCTGGACATGTTTAATAAAATGTTGAAAATATACTGCTTGTTTTACTAATAGTTGTCCCTATACAAAAATGAGTAGGGGGGCTTTTGTCCGGTGGGCCTTTTGTCCACCCTTGCAAAAATATCAGGGGGCTTATGTCCACCTTGTAAAAAGTTCAGGGGGGCTTTTGTCCACCTATGAAAAAACACGAGGGGGCTTTTGTCCACCTATACAAAAATGAGCAGAGGGGCATTTGTCCGGGGGTGTGTGTGTGGGGGGGGGGGGGGGGGGGTCATTTGTCCGTATACCGCTTTGAGTCCATATTGTGTAGTAAACAGTAATACAAGTCATACAGTTTACTAACTATTTACTAAAGTTTACTCACTGTTTACTCACTGTCTACTCACTGTTTACTACAGTTTATTCACTGTTTATTGGTACTTTTAATAGTAATTGCTTCTTTTTTCAGCAATTTCTATATAATCAATTTGCCTGGTATCCTTATTCATTAAAACGTTTATGTTGTAAATCACGCTTATTGCGCTGTGATATATGCCTCACAGCACGCACACATGTTCTCGCACAATTACTTACGAAACCTTTTATAACTTTTTTTAACATTATATAAAGATATCGACGTAATCAGCGGAAATCAGTAATAAATCACTTCTACGAGGGTGCTTCAAAAAGTTCTGTCACTAGGCATATATCCTTTGAACTGGATATTACACTGAGATAAAGTAGTGTATTTATAGTACTACTGGGTTCGCTCTCTTAAATTCCACAACAAAAAATGAAAAATGTCCGGTTATTTATACCCCTGAATTACCTCCCCCTACCACACCTTTTGGATACTGGCATCTCTGAAAATTTCCTTGTTACAAAACGTTGTAAAAAATATTTGAATAATTCTATGCTTTTAAATTTTCTTGTACGCCATCTGTTGTTATTCGGCTATAATCCATGACAATGATTGTCGATAATTCGGAAAGGTCTTGCTGTAAACCAGATATGAGTCAATGCATATCCCTAAATTTTAGCGGAAATAACACTGATTTTCTTCATTTTGTTTACGGAAATGTTATAATATCTTTTAAATGTCGTAATTATTCTCATAGTATGTTTTCATACTTGTTTACAAATCCTAGTCCTTCAGTGTTTAAATTTCATATTCAACACATTATTGTAGAATTTTGCACAATGTTTAGTGAAAATATTGATCATCCAAAAACGCTATTTCAGAAGACTGCCCTTCCATTTAATGTCCATTTATCGTTAAATTAATTTTACATGTTAGCTTAAAATGTTAATTTCTAAGACAATGCCTTTTCATCTACCATGCTTAAATTTTGAATCTTGTAGCACATATATAACTGGTAATGTATGAGAAATTTCAAAGGTCTTCGACAAGTACTTAAAGAGAAACAGGCATTTAAAAAAGTAACAGTTAACATACCTGAAAAACAAGAGGCCCAAGAGGGCCTGTGGACGCTCTACTGGCTAACATGGCTCTTATAACATCAAATGAAGTGAGTGACTGCCATTTACGTTTTTTTGAAAGTTTCGGGCAAAAAACAGCTTTTTAACTTAATCAAAGGCCATAACTAAAGAATCTGGTAAAGTTTGGTAAAGATCAGATAAAAAATGAAGGCCCAACCGTATTAACGAGGCAACATATAGCATGTTTAACTAAATCAAGAACACCTCTGTTACTGGTCCGACTGGTCGAACAAAGAGGTAAAATAAAAATAAAAAAATTCAAAAAAAAAAAAAAATTTCAAAAAAAAATTCAAAAAAATATTGCAAAAAAAAAAAAAAAAAATCAAAAAAATATTGCAAAAAAAAAAAAAAAATTCAAAAAAAAAAAAAAAAATTGCAAAACATTTCAAAAAAAAGAAGAAGATATTTCAAAACAAAAAAAATTCAAAAAAAAAAAGAAGATATTTCAAAAAAAAAATCAAAAAAAAAAAAAAAAAAAAAAAAAAAATCAAAAAAAAATAATTCAAAAAAAAAAAAATCCCTATACATGTCTATGTAAAACATGTGACCCGAGGGTTACCATTCGAACAAACTTGGTAAAGGACCATAAACTTACAGCAAATGCAAAATATTAAACCTCTGGCTCTTGCAGTTCCAGAGAAGAAGATTTTTTTCAGTTTTTGCCTATACAAGCATTTATGTAAAACTGTGACCCCAGGGTCCCCATTTGAACAAAATTGGTAAAGGACCATAAGCTTATAGCAACAGCAAAATATTAAACCTCTGGCTCTTGCAGTTTCAGAGAAGAACATTTTTTAAGTTTTTCCCTATACATGTCTATGTAAAACATGTGACCCTTGGGGCGGGGCCAAATGTGACCCCAGGGTCACCATTTGAACAAAGTTGGTAAAGGACCATAAGCTTTTAGCAAATGCAAAATATTAAACCTCTGGCGCTTGCAGTTCCAGAGAAGATTTTTTTTCTTCAGTTTTTCCCTCTACAAGCATTTATGTAAAACTGTGAATCCCCGGGGCAGGGCCAGATGTGACCCCAGGGTCCCCATTTGAACAAAATAGGTAAAGGACCATAAGCTTATAGCAACACCAAAATATTAAACCTCTGGCTCTTGCAGTTTCAGAGAAGAAGATTTTTTAAGTTTTTCCCTATACATGTCTATGTAAAACATGTGACCCTTGGGGCGGGACCAAATGTGACCCCAGGGTCACTATTGTCACTATTTGAACAAACTTGGTAAAGGACCATAAGCTTATAATAAATGTAACATATCAAACCTCTGACTCTTGTAGTTGGCGAGAAGAAGATTTTTAAAAAAAAAATCCTATATAAGTCTATGTAAAACTGTGACCCTCGGGGCGGGGACAAATTTGACCCCCGGGTCACCATTTGAACAAACTTAGTAGAGGACCATAAGCTGATGCTACATGTATTACATGAGAGCTCTGTGCCATGTGGTTCCAGAGAAGAAGATTTTTTTTCAGTTTTTCCCTATACAAGCCTATGTAAAACTGTGACCCCCGGGGACTTTATTTGAACAAACTTGATAGTCTAGACGTTGGCGATCATTTTAAAAGAAAAACTGTTGAAATCTGTCCAGCGGTTCTGGAGAAGAAGATTTTTTAAGGTTTCGACCATATATGGTAATGGCAGCCATTTTGGATGTAGCATTGACCTAATTTTAACAAATCTAAAAAGCATTCAACTAAGGATCATCAACGTGAAGTTTGGTCAAAATTAGCCAAGCGGTTTCTGAGAAGAAGTCGTTTGAAGAAAAGTTAACGGACGACAGACAGACAGACAGACGACAGACGACAGACAGACGACGGACGACGGACAACACAGCATCCCATAAGCTCTGCTGGCCCTTGGCCAGTAGAGCTAAAAATCAGGACGAAAATGCGTCAGTATGTATAAGTGATGTATATTAAACGTTCCATAACTTACGTCACACAGAAGATACAGCATTCATTTTACCATCAATGGAATGGTATTGAAACTCTCTTTCATTTGGTACCAAACATCAACACTCACAATGAGCACATAATTGTTAAGACGCGTTAGTGACAGAACTTATTGAATGACCCTCGTAATTAAACGAAACAGCATAATTATTTCGAAAACCTGTATTTTATGTTTCTTTCTACTTGTTGTTTGGTTTAAGTGCGTGATGTGTTCTGTGGCTGACTGTGTTATGTGAACGCTACATTTCTTGTTGGACGAAAGCTCATGCACCAACCTCCCTTAGTTGGAGTTTCAGTAGGTACAATCATAGAGTCCCAAGAGGTAGTCCAGTCATCGCACAAGTGAAAAGTGAAGCGTAATGACTGACTGTAGAGGGGTCAATCACTAAACATGCAGTGCGCTGTAAAACCAAAGGGTTATATCCTTTTCTGACGAACTTCCTGATTAAATTTGTAAAGCGGTCAGGAAACCCGTCAGACCCCTTTAACTTACGAAGTTTATAGACCACATCTTCATAAAATGAGGGTTGTGATATGCCTAGTCGCAGAAGTGTTTTAAGGTTGGTGTTGTACTTTTCCAGCAGGCCCTCGTTGCGGCGGTAGAATTTAGAGAAAGATCTACGTAGTTTGTGATAACGAAAACCCTGCTGAAGATGTTTAATTTTATTTTACACGTGAACATTTTGATATTATTTAAAGAATTAACGACTTTGTTTAAATGTTAAACAATGTTTAAACACAATTTAACCCTAAGATGCATTTGCTCCGCTTAATTAAGATTGATAACAAAATATTCTCATTTGATGCTGACTTAAGACATATTTGCTCCAAAGATACAAGATACAATATTTATCATTACGTGGTCCCGCCTTAATTCCATTAAGCGATGGGAAAGCTTATATTCCCCCAGTGGCCTACTTTGCCACTGACCGTTCCAAGGCGGTAGCCCTATTGTCAATCCTTTTGTGTTTGTGATGTCGTTTGCATTTATTATTACTTTTGCCTTCTTGTTTGTCTGTTTGCGTGTTTGTTTCTGTGTTTTGTGTTTTGTGTTTTGTGGTTGACTGTCCTCCTTGAATGCTACTTTCCCTGTTCGATCTTTGTCACAGGATGACCTTAGTGGTTGGGCTAACTCAATAAAGAATCAATGACGGTGAATGCATTTACATAAGTTTAATGCAACTTTTAAAATATGTTTAATATATATACAATTATCTAAAAAAAACAAGCGAATACACAAATGAACTATAAAAAGAATGTTCTCATGAACGTTTAAGACGTTCTCAGTATTGTTATAAATACTGAATGTATAAGACACTAAAGTGTTGTTAAAGCTATAACAATGTTGATCTATTATCTAGCGCGATAACTGTGATGCGCGAGAGCTCATGAAGATGATGATGTGCGAATTCAATGGATGGTTGTCATCAAATGCCTTCTGTAAGGGTTGATGACGCGATGTAATGATGGTTAACCTCCACTGAGATTGTGGGTGATGTTCCTCCAGTGAGGAATGATAACGGGCCCACCTTGTGTCCCTAGTTGTCGCTAGTAAAACCTGGCCATGCTGCACAGGTACGGGGACCGTCTCCACCGCTCGTTACGTTATCCGTGGACGCTTAGCTCCACTCCGGAATATCCAAACCTGGATGGCTTATCTCCAACCCTGGATGGCTTACCCCAATCCTGGATGGCTTACTCCAACCCTGGATGGCTTAGGCACATGTTGCCTGTGAATTTTGCCGTCCAATCTCTGTTCCAACAAGTAACTATCGACCATCCCGGCAAGAACTAGAAGACAATGGGTTTTATAGCAAACATTACGCCCAAACCATTAGTTCCCCCGTTCAGTCCGTGACAAACGTGGCTAAATCTGCAGTATTGAATCTACAATTTTGCCGTTTAAGGTAGATAGACCTATACGTTTACATGCATTAGCACAAAACTAAACTTATGACACGGCCTCTCTGGCGGCCACTTAAAATGTGCACGCTTTTACGTGTTACATGAATAGATCATGAATATTGTGAATTTGTTTCAACTCGAACAATAGATTAGGGTGTAACTGATAACTTACAAGAGCTTTGTACGACCAATACGCTCTACCCGTGACATTTTGTGACAACATCTCCCCACTTAAAGAAAGTGGTACACTTTTAAAATTCAACAAAATGATAATTAATATTTACACGTTAAGAAACTATTAATTCTTCTGAGCAAATGAGCGACAAAACGTACAAGCTGATCGCTCATTCGCTTGAGTATGTTAAATATTACTACCGAGGGATGCAACCTTCAGCCAGTATAACGACCGTCTTCCGGAAAACATCCACTGTTATAACCTAACTATAATATGTAATTACAATTTCAACACTATTCTACAATTGTACACTACCCTGTCGTAACATATACTACTATTGTACAAGACACTGCAATACACTATTGTATTAACCCGGTCATTATGTGCGGCGACTTAAATAGTCTGCCTCAATATTGTCCTTTCCTCGGATCGCTTTAATTTTCATACGGTAAGGCTGCAGAGTCAGTGCCCACCTCATTAACCTACTGTTAGCTACCTTTGCTATATAAGCTAACGGTTGGTGGTCAGTCTCCAAGACAAATTCCTTACCAAAAACATATCGGTGGAATTTACTGACATTCCCGGGGTAGTAATTTCCGACTTGCGTAAGCCACAGGGAGACTACACCCATCTTGCTCTTGCAGTAGGACTGCACCCACCCCGATATCGGAGGCATCCGTTCTGAGGATAAACTCCTGGTCATGTTCAGGTAAGTTTAGTATTAGGGTTTTGACCAGACTCCCCTTTAAAGAGACACAAGCTCGCTCCTGGCTTTCCCCCCAAGTTATACTATTGGGTTGACCTTTCTTTGTCAAGTCGGACAAAGGTGCAGCTATAGCCGAAAAGTTTGGGATAAACTTCCTGTAAAAACCCACCAACTCTAAAAATGACCTAACTTGTTTCTTTGTCTCGGGTCTTGGTGCTTCCTGAATTGCCTTAACCTTGTCGGGGTTGGGTTTCAATTTCTGATCCCTCCCGACAACATGACCTAGACACTCTATATCTGCGTAACCTATGTGACACTTGCTAGGTTTTGCAGTCAGTTTAAACCGGCGTAGCCGTTCCAACAGATTACGTAGAGCCTTAATATGGTCTTCAAATGTTGTTGTAAACACCAGGATGTCATCTACAAAACTGTTTGTGTTGGACAAATCCTTAAGGACTTTCCTCATCAACCTACAGAATGTTGCTGGGGCGTTTACGAGACCAAAGGGCATGACCTTGAACTTAAAATGTCCTTGCGAAGTTTCAAAGGAGGTCATCTCTTTAGCTCGGTCTGAAAGTGGGACTTGCCAATAACCTTTAATGAGGTCTAACTTGGAGAAATACGAATATCCCGCAAGTTTAGAGAATACCTCCTCAGTATTAGGCATTGGCTCTGCATCAAAGATGGTACGTTTATTGAGCTGTCTAAAATCGATGCAGAATCGAATTGACCCATCTTTCTTCTTAATAAGTACGACTGGGGATGAAAATGGGGCGCTTGAAGGTTCGATGACACCCAATTTCAACATGTCTTTCACCTCCTCATCAACAAATGATCGGGAGTGAAATGGAATGGGATACCCCTTAATTCTAATTGGTTCCCCTGATGTGAGTACAATATCATGTTGCCCTCCATCTGTCTGCCCCGGGTTTTCGGACAAGACATCACTGAACTCCGAGAGTAAACTACCCATCTCTCGTTGCTGCTCAACACTAAGCATGCCTGATATGTCTACGTCGGCTGCTGTCTCCTTACCTACACTAGTTGGAAAATACATGGGACTAGTGTCCTCACTACTGTCTTCCTCACTATCCTCAATAACTGCAACATTAACTACAGTTAACACCCCTTGTTGCACATTATCGGTTCTACTGATATACTCTTTCAGCATATTCGCATGAAAGGTCTTTAACTTTCCGTTTATCTCGATACGGTAATCCATAGTGTTCACTATCCCTCTAACGTAAAACAGACCTTTCCATTGTAATAACAACTTGTTATTGTCGGTCGGGAGTAACAGTAACACCTGGTCATCCATCTTAAATTTCCTAGCTCTAGCTTTCTGGTCATAGTACCGTTTGTACTTTGTACTTGCCTTAACTAACTGACTTTGAGCTATCTTACAAGTCTCCTCTAGTTTCTCCTTCAGATCTAAAACATACAGATATGTAGTCTTAACCTCATCACTATCTACTTCACCTGCCCACATCTCTCTAAGAATCCTCATTGGACCTCTAACTGATCTACCGTACAATAACTCAAACGGAGAAAATCCTAAACTCTCTTGTGGAACCTCTCTAAATGCAAACAATAAAGCATTGAGATACTTGTCCCAATCTTTGGGTCTCTCTGTACACATACGCCGTAACATTTGCTTTAACGTCCCGTTAAATCGTTCGACTAACCCGTTACACATAGGGTGATATGGTGTTGTCATGATTTGACGCAAAGACAATAACCTGCTTACTTCAGCCATAAGTTCTGACGTAAACTGTGACCCACAATCAGTCAGCATTTACTCTGGCACACCTAGCCTACTGAACATATCAACTAATGCCTCAGCTACTCTCTCAGTTTCAATTGAGGGCAATGCTACTGCCTCCGGATACCTAGTTGCATAGTCTACCATGGTTAAAATGTACCTATTTTTCCTATCCGACACTGGAAAAATTGGTCCAACTCTGTCTACGGCTACCCGCTTAAATGGTGTATCTATCAGTGGCATCTGACCTAAGTGTACTTTGGTCACTCGACCTTTTGGTACTGTCCTTTGGCATACATCGCAGGACCTACAATACCAAGTTACATCTCCACTAACGCCTGGCCAATACAATTCTGCCAATACTCTATCTGACGTTTTCTTTACGCCTAAATGACCTCCCATAATCGACTCATGAGCTACCTTAAGCACTGTCGTTCTGTACTGGGTAGGTACCACTAATTGGTGAAACTGTTTACTACCACTATCTTCAAATTCTCTGTACAATAACCTATTCTTATGTACAAATTTATAACTACCGGACCCTTTACACTTCTTCACTACACCATCCTTGGCCTTCACTTTACAAGGACCTAATGACTCGTCTTGAGTTTGTGCTTCTATAAACTCCGCTTTGGATATGTCACCTACGGCTGCAAGAACCTTTAATTTTCTATAAGCCTGAGCTTGCTTCTGAACCTGCGCTCTACTTTCTACTGCATTACTTATGCTACTTCTAAAATCGGACATTACCGGAAGTACTGAACCTTCTATGTTCCCCATCGTTAAATCATACATCGGGTCGTCCATACATAGTGCCTCTGTAGTCCCTTTAAAGAAAGGTGTATCTACATCTATTCTCGCTATTGGCACGTGCTCTACCGATTTATTTAACAACATACACGGTGACTGTTTACCTACCAACTGGTCATCCGTAACTAAACTACGCCTAACTACCACACCTGTACAACCTGTATCCCTCATTACAATTACGTCCGTGCCATTCACTCTACCATCTGCCGTTGGAAGATTTGCATACGGAAAGAGACATGTTCCGATCTTCGCCATTACGCCATCCGCTTTAACACAACAGCTACTACTCTCGGTTTTAATAACCGAACTATTACTGCCTCTGCCTCTACCTCTACCTCGGTTTTGACCACTTCTCCCTCTACCGAAATTCCATGGGTTGTTAAAACCTTGGTTCTGACTCCCTACATTGTTGTCCATTCTACTATTGTCACTAAAATTGTCTACGACAGTGGACACTTTCACCGCTTTCCTACCCTCATGTGAAGCATGATTCCCATTACAGTGACGACAACGAATAAAAGGTCTACCTATGTTACCACTATTGCTACCTCCTCTAGCACCCATCGAACTACCTCCACCGCTATAGTTTCCACTCTGGCCTTTCTGTTTATTACTATGATCGTCCCCTTGCCTATCTCTAAAAGTTCTGTCTTTCGACACAACATTATGAGCTCCACCTCTAGCCTCGGCAAACTGATCTGCTTGTGTTGCCATTTCATCTACACTAGTTAGTTTTCCTTCTTTCAGAAATAAGAACAGATCTCTACTACAAATATTGAATAGCTGGTCCCGCAACAAGAAATCTATAAGGCCTTGATAAGTCTGCGTTACCTTCCCTAACTCTAACCATCTATCTAAGTAATTTCTAGATCTACTAATGAACTGAATAAATGACTCGCCTTTCTCATTCAAGCAAACTCTAAACCGCTTTCTAAAACCTTCTTCAGTTAACTCAAATCTCTTTAAAAGAGCATCCTTTAACTTGTCACAGTCAAGAGCATCTACACTAGGTAATCTAGAAAATACATCTAAGGCCTTGCCTCTCAATAACGCACTTAAATGAACTGCCCACTTATCTTTGGTCCATTCCTGTAACTCAGCATAACGTTCGAACCGTAACAAGTAACTGTCCATGTTATCTTTGTCAGCATCAAAGTATGGTAACTTCGAACCTTTCACTTCCCAGAATAACTATCTTTCCCTTCAGTTTTACTGTCCTTACTATGCGTCTTAGCTGCTTCCAACTCTAAAGCTAACTTATGATCAAACTCTGATTTCTCCCTCTCCATCATTGACTTAGCCTTCGCTAGTCTACCATCTGTTTCGAACCTCTTATGTTCTAACTGCCGTGCTAATTCTACCTTCTCTTTAGCTAATCTACTTTCATCATCTCGCTTCCCTTTAGCTAACCTACCTTCTAATTCTAACTTCTCTTTATCATCATCTCGCTTCTCTTCAGCTAATCTACTTTCTAATTCTACCTTCTCTTTAGCTAATCTACTTTCCACTTCTAACCTATCTTTCTCAGCATCTAGCTTCTCTTTACTAGTCTACTTTCTTCATCTCTTTCCTGCTTTGCTAATTCTCTTTCCTTAAGTCTAAATTCCCTTTCCCTAGCCTGTTCGTCTTTAACAAAGGTTCTAAGCTCCTCTCCAGCATACCCTAAGTCCTTACCCATCTCCGTAAGTTCCTTTATGGACGTCATGGTTATAGACATTGTGGACTACTAACTACAATAATTACAATACACAAGTCACTAATACTTCTATTCTACTAACTACTAATGGTAGGTCACTGTGTCCTCAGTAAATACCTGGGCATCATCATAGGACAAGTTACATACACATTTGTACTAGCGCTAACTACTAACGTTTATGTATAGATAGCATCTAGCTTCCACAAAATATATATACTACATATAATATCTATATTTGATATTGGACATAAACCTTAAACAATCATAGAAATGTGTATAACATGTACATGATTATTTACTTCTCCCATCAATATAAGTATACTCGAGTGTCACAACATGAGTAGAACGTCTTGTTCGCCAACCTAATTGGATACTATTTGTATATCAAGGGAGGTAAAAACAAACACCCAAATTATTGAGCAAAAGTGCCTCAGACCCAATCGTGTAGACCACTGCGACCTCGCGCCAAGGAAAGAACGTACAAAACAACAGTTTGGACTCACCCTACCCTTGTCGTGTCTTGACTTGTCTTTCAAGCTGTGGCCGTGATCGTCGACAATCGCCTTGATGGATCAGAGGGTGGTACACAATTCTAAATTAATAAGTAGAGAATTAGTATATCATAATAAAGATCACTTATTGATTCTTTCCCTCCGTAGTCGCCCAAAATCCCACTACTCTGAAAACCAGTTGTCACAGGATGACGTTAGTGGTTGGGCTACCTCAGGAAAGAATCAATGACGGTGAATGCATTTACATAAGTTTAATGCAACTTTTAAAATATGTTTAATATATATACAATTTTCTAAAAAAACAAGCGAATACACAAATGAACTATGAAAAAAATGTTCTCATGAACGTTTAAGACGTTCGTAGTATTGTTATAAATACTGAATGTATAAGACACTAAAGTGTTGTTAAAGCTATAACAATGTTGATCTATGATCTAGCGCGATAACTGTGATGCGCGAGAGCTCATGAAGATGATGATGCGCGAATTCAATGGATGATTGTCATCAAATGCCTTCTGTAAGGGTTGATGACGCGATGTAATGATGGTTAACCTCCACTGAGATTGTGGGTGATGTTCCTCCAGTGAGGAATGATAACAGGCCCACCTTGTGTCCCGGGGGTTGTCGCTAGTAAAACCTGGCCATGCTGCGCAGGTACGGGGACCGTCTCCACCGCTCGTTACGTTATCCGTGGACGCTTAGCTCCACTCAGGAATATCCAAACCTGGATGGCTTATCTCCAACCCTGGATGGCTTACTCCAACCCTGGATGGCTTACCCCAACCCTGGATGGCTTAGGCACATGTTCCTGTGAATTTTGCCGTCCAATCTCTGTTACAACAAAGTAACTATCGACCATCCCGGCAAGAACTAGAAGACAATGGGTTTTATAGCAAACATTACGCCCAAACCATTAGTTCCCACGTTCAGTTCGTGACAAACGTGGCTAAATCTGCAGTATTGAATCTACACGAGAGGCCCTTTATATAAGTTTGCCGTTTAAGGAAGATAGACCTATACGTTTACATGCATTAGCACAAAACTAAACTTATGACATGGCCTCTCTGGCGGCCACTTAAAATGTGCACGCTTTTACGTGTTACATGAATAGATCATGAATATTGTGAATTTGTGTCAAATCGAACAATAGATTAGGGTGTAACTGATAACTTACAAGAGCTATGTACGACCAATACGCTCTACCCGTGACATTTTGTGACAATCTTTTTATATTTCTTTATATTATTAGGATTTTATAACGGATATTTCGAAACACGCTTGAACACATTCTTTACTGAAAAAATGCGATAACCTGTTAATTGTCATACCCCAGCCAACCCTGTTTTACCTTCTTGGAGAAGGGGTTGGATGGGGTATGAAAGTTAATACTCGGACCATGATTAAGTGACCATTAAAATAAACCCCGAGGGGCATGTAATTTAGTACGTTGATTACAATGATTGATAAATAACACAATCATGACAACCCGAGCACGTACTTGATAAATAACACAATCATGACAACCCGAGCACGTACTTGATAGATAACACAATCATGACAACCCGAGCACGTACTTGATAAATAACACAATCATGACAACCCGAGCACGCACTTGATAAATAACACAATCATGACAACCCGAGGACGTACTTGATAAATAACACAATCATGACAACCCGAGCACGCACTTGATAAATAACACAATCATGACAACCCGAGCACGTACTTGATAAATAACACAATCATGACAACCCGAGCACGTACTTGATAAAAAACACAATCATGACAACCAGAGCACGTACTTGCTAAATAACAAAATCACGACAACCCGAGCACGTACTTGATAAATAACATAATCATGACAACCGAGCACGTACTTGATAAATAACACAATCATGACAACACGAGCACGTACACCGAGCAGAGAAGTTCACCTTCACTCTTAAACTACAACCACATCAGTAATTTTATAACACTTTTAATGACGTATTAAACTTATTTCTGGTTTTAAAAATACTGCATTAAATAAGTGCCTTCAGAATGTTTATATTTTCACAAGATAATTAAATTCTCTCGATAATACATGGCAAGGACTTTTCTTCATTTTGTTCGAACAGAGCACATCATGATGAATTAATATCTAAAAAGACATCAATTTTATATTACTTTTGTTTGAATTAAATTAATGTTTAATTTTTCTTTGTTTAAAACATGTTTTTAACAGATCACAGTTACTCGGTAGGTGTGACACAGTTTTCCAATTGGAAGGTAGGGAGCTGCGGAGGAAAAGAGGGGCGAGGGTAATTTTATTTTGGGCATACAAACAAATTGTTATTGTGGCACGTACATCATGAAAAGTATCACAGTAACGTTATTCTAGTTTATATTCTTTCACTGACACTTAAACGAAGCATGACTCTTTTCATTGTAGCTGACGAAAAGTGTATCAAAAATTGTCATCAACAGAGCTTTTCGACGCGTTTATTTTCTCTTATTTTTTATAAAACCAAAGCTGCGTGAAGTTTGATCAAAATACGACATACGACATATTTTTTTTAAATGTCGTTCAATAAGACATACACCATTCGACATACAACATTCGACATACGACATTTAAAAACATCGTTCAAAGCTAATGTCGTTTCACGCGACATACAGCATTCAACATACAACATTCGACATTCGACATACAGCATTCAACATTCGACAAACATCAGTTTTAAAGTGAATGTCGTTTCACGCGACATACACCATTCAACATGTAAACAACATTCAGATTTTATGTTGTTTTTGAATGTCGTATGTCGAATGATGTATGTCGAATATTATATGTCGCGTGAAATCACATTCATTTTGAAGGATGCTTTTGAATGTTGTATGTCGAATGTTGTATGTCAAGTCAAACAACATTCACCTTTTATGTTGTTTTTAATGTCGTATTTAGAATGTTGTATGTATAATGTTGTATGTTGCGGAAAAAACATTCACTTTAAAAATGATATTTGTCGAATGTCAAATGTTGTATGTCGAATGTTGTATGTCACGTGAAACTACATTCACCATTTATGTTGTTTTTGAATGTCGTATGTCGAATAGTTGTATGTCGAATGTTGTATGACACGTGAACAACATTCACTTTAAAACTGATGTAAGTCGAATGTTGTATGTCGAATGGTGTATGTCACGAATATTGTATATCTCTTGAACGACCTTCACTTTAAAACGGATGTTTGTCGAATGTTGTATGTTGAATGTCGTATGTCGAATGTTGTATGTCGAATGTTGTATTTCGCCCGAAGCGACATTCACTTTGAAAGATGTTTTTGAATATCGTATGTCGAATGTTGTATGTCCTCCTGAATGATATTTAAAAAAATTAATGTCGTATGCTGAGCCAACTTAAAACCACACCATTTTATTGTGGGCATACCTATAATTTGAAATTTTGGCACATATATGATGAAACATTATAGTAACTGCTATTCTTGTTTATATTCTTTCAATCATTACGTGGTCCCACCTTAGTTCCATTAGGCGATGGGAAAGCTTATATAAGCAGGACTTTTATAACGGATATTTCGACAATAAAACATGTTGAAAAATATTTTTTACTGAAACAAAAATGCAATAACCTGTTTAAAATTACCTATTAAATGTTTTAATTTTACAATATGCAAACCTTTTAAGCCGAAATTAAGGTTTTATTTCATACCCCAGCCAACTCCGTTAGCGCTTCTTGGGGAAGGGGTTAGATGGGTTATGAAAGTTAATACTCTGATCACGTAATGGACACTTTTACGTTGCAGGATATTTTCATAACTTTGAGATAAGTGTATCACTAATTGTTATCAACATTTCTTTTCGATGCGTTTATTTTTTATTATCAAATCAGTTTTTATTTCGGGAATACCAGTAATTTGAAACTGTGGCACCTACATGGTGAAAGATTATTACAGTAATAAAATGATATTCTTGTTTACAGTTTTCTAATGACACTTTAACGAAGCATGACTCTTTGTATGCTATCTTGCGATCAGTGTATCACACATTTTCATTAACAGTGCAATTTAATTGTTGCAACCAGTGCATTTTGTTTTTGTTTTTTATGTAATAATTAATGTTTCTATATGATTATCAATAAAGGCCTAACAAACCATCACTCACCAAGTAAAGCTAGTACGAACCAACGACACAAATAGGTTGTATAGAAACCATAGAATCCAAACAAAATGGAACCGTAGGTTCGTACACAAGTAACAGGATTCCAAATTCATAGTCACTATCATGAATCCCACTTCAGTAAACAAACCATAACACCAGCTTCAGTGCCGTCGTCATGAAAACAGCTTACGTGTTAACTTTATGATTGCAACATTAGTGACGCCATAATAACTCCAATTTCAGGTTCGCCATTATGACTCTAGGTATAATATCCCCATCATGACTACAACTTCAGAGTCTTCATCATGAATCCAACTTCAGTGTCGCCAACATGATTTCAAGAAATATAAAAAGATCGGACAGGGAAAGTAGCATTCAAGGAGGACAGTAAACCACAAAACACAGAAACAAACACGCAAACAGACAAACAAGAAGGCAAAAGCAATAATAAATGCAAACGACATCACAAACACAAAAAGGGTTGACAAAAGGGGTGCTTCAAGTTCACTGTCGTCATCATGACTCCAACTCCAGTGTCGTCATCACGACCCCAGATTCAGTGTCGCCATCATTTATCGTGTCGATCTGCACAATTCTGCCGAGAAACAGGGTGCCTGAGATAATACCTTATCTCGGCACTTACGTTCCGATCACGTCAGGTGCACTTCTTTTTTATCATGTCGATCTGCACAATTCTGCCGAGAAACAGGGTGCCTGAGATAAAACCTTATCTCGGCAATTACGTTCCGATCCCGTCAGGTGCACTTCTTTTGATGACGTCAGTACCTCTTTTGATGACGTCAGAGTATATTTGATGACGTCTGGGTAGTTTTGAACGGGAAAAATGTGGAAAAAATGGAAAAAAGGTAAATGAAATGATTTTAAACGATCAACATGATATTTAATAGAATATCATGTTAGTGCCTGATTGTATCCAGTTTATCAGGTTCGGCTCGGAAAAAAAAAAGCCCTCCGCACAGCCTCACCTGATAAACTGGATAGGATCAGGCACTAACATGATATTCTCTATATCCCAAGCTACCGTGTCGCCATCATGACTCCAGCTTCAGTGTCGCCATTATGACTCTAGCATCAGTGTTGCCACCATTACTCAATCTTCAGTGTCGTAATCATGCATCCAGCTTCAGTGAGGCCATCATGACTCCAGCGTCAGTTTTCACCATCATGACTCCAGCTACTGTGTCACCATTATGACTCCAGATTCACTGTCGCCATCTATACTCCAGGTTCAGTGTCGTCATCATCACTTCAATTTCAGTGTCGCCATCATGATTCCAACCTTAGGGTCGCCATCATGACTCCAGCTTCACCGTCGCCATCTCCTCTCCAGCTTCAGTGTTGCCATCATGACTCCAGTTTAAGTACCGTTATCGTGACTCCAACGTCAGTGTCGCGATCATGACTCCAGCTTCAGTGTCGCCAACATAAATCCGGCTTTAGTGTAGCCATCATGACTCCAGCTACTGTATCGCAATCATGACTCCAGCTTCAGTATAGCCATCAAGACCCCAAGTTCAGTGTGTCAGTCATTACTCCATCTTCAGTGTCTCCATGACTCAAGCTAAAGTGTCACGATCATGACACTAGCTTCATTGTCGTCATCTTCACACCCAATTCAGTGTCGACATCATGACTCCAGCTACAGTTTCACCATCATGACTCAAACTTCAATGTCGCGATCATGACTCCAGCTACAATGTCGTCATCATGACTCCAGCTTCAGTTTCGCCACCATGACTCCAACTTCAATGCCACCCACCATCATGACCACAACTTCAGTGTTACCATCATAACACGAGCTTCAGCGACGCTATCATGAATCTAACTTCAGAGTCGCCATCATGACTCCACCTTCAGTGTCGCCGTCATGACTCCAGCTTCAGTGTCGCAATCATGATTAAACTTCAGTGTCGCCAGCATGACACCAGCTTCAGTGTCCTCATCATCACTCAAACTACAGTGTCGCCATCATCATGACTTAAGCTACTGTGTCACCATCATGATTCCAACATCAATGTCGCCATCATGACACATGCTTCACTGTCGTCATCACGACTCCAACTTCAGGTTTCGTCATCATCACTCCAAATTCAGTATCGCCGTCCTGACGTCATCTACAGTTTCAACATCATGATTTCAACCTCAACGTCGCTATCATGACTCCAGTAATAGTGTCGTCATCATCACTCCAACTTCGGTGTCGCCATCATGGCTCCAGTTACAGTTTCATCATCATCATGATTCCAACTTCAATGTCTCCATCATGACTCCAGTAGCAGTGTCGCCATCATGACTCGCGATTCAGTGTTGCCATTTTGCCTCCAGTTTCAGTATCGCCATCATGACTCTAGCTACGATGTCGCCATCATGACTCAACATTAGTGTCGACATCATCACCCCAAAGTCAGTGTCGCCATCATGATTCCAGCTTTATTGTCGTCATCATAACTCCAACTTCAGTGTCGTCATCATGACTTGTGCTACACTTTCAACATCATGACGCCAACTCCAATGTCGTCATCATGCCTACAGCTTCAGTGTTGCCATCATGACTCCAGCTGCGGTGTCTCCGTCATGTGTCTGGCTTCAGTGTCGCCATCATGACTCCAGCATCAGTGCCGCCATCATCAGTCCAGCGTCAGTGTCATATACATGATTCCAGCGGTAGTGTCGCCTTCATGACTCCAACGGTAGTGTCGCAAAATGATGACTACAGGTTTAGTGTTGCCATCAGGACTCCGGCATTAGTGTCGCCATCATAACTCCAGCATCAGTGTCGCCATCACGACTTCAGCACCAGTGTCGTCAACATAACTCCAGCTTCTGTGTCGTCATCATGACTCTAGCTACAGTGTCGCTATCATGAATCCAGCTACAGTGTCGCCATCATGATTCCAACTTCATTGTTAGCAGAATGATTTCAGCTACAGTGTCACCATCATGATTTAACTTCAATGTTGTCATCATGACTTCAGCTGCAGTGTCGCCATCATGAATCCACATTCAGTGTCGTCATCATGACTCTAGTTTCAATGTCGCCACCATGACTCTATCTACAGTGCCACCATCATGTCTTCAGCTTCAGTGTCGCCATCATGACTCCAGCTACAGTTTCACCATCATGACGAATACAACTTCAATGTCACCACCATGACTCCAGCTTCAGTGGTGCCATCATGTCTCCAGCTACAATGTCGCCATCACGATTCCAGCTTCAATGAGGCCATCATGACGCCATGTTCAGTTTTCACCATCATGACTCCAGCTACTGTGTCACCATTATGACTCCAAATTCACTGTCGCCATCTTGACTCCAGGTTCAGTGTCGTCATCATCACTTCAATTTCAGTGTCGCCATCATGATTCCAACCTTAGGGTCGCCATCATGAATCCAGCTTCACCGTCGCCATCTCCTCCCCAGCTTCAGTGTTGCTATCATGACTCCAGTTTAATTGCCGTTATCGTGACTCCAACGTCAGTGTCGCGATCATGACTCCAGCTTCAGTGTCGCCAACATGAATCCGGCTTTAGTGTAGCCATCATGACTCCAGCTACTGTGCCACTATCATGACTCCAGATTCAGTGACGCCATCATCATAACTCAGGCTGCTGTGTCACCATCATGTCTCCAACATCAGTGTTGCCATCATGACTAAAGCTTCATTGTCGTCATAATAACTCCAGCTTTATTGTCGTCATCATGACTCCAGCTTCATTGTCGTCATCAAGACTCCAGCTTCATTGTCGTCATCATGACTCCAGCTTTATTGTCGTCATCATCAATCCAGCTTCATTGTCGTCATCATGACTCTAACATCTGGGTCACCATCATGCCCACACCTACATCTCCACCAGCATGACACCAACATCAGTGTCGATATCATGATTCCAGCTTAAGTGTGGTAATTATGACTCAAGCTTCAGTGTTTTATCATGGCTCCAACTTCAATGTCACCATCATGACTCCAACAGCAGTGTCGCCAACATGGGTCTAGCTTCAGTGTGTCCATCATGACTCCAGCTTCAGTATAGCCATCATGATCCCAACTTCAGTGTGTCAGTCATTACTCCATCTTCAGTGTCTCCATGACTCCAGCTAAAGTGTCACGATCATGACAATAGCTTCATTGTCGTCATCAGCACACCTACTTCAGTGCCTCCAATATGACTCCAGTTACTGTGTCACGATCATAACACTAGCTTCATTGTCGGCATCATCACTCCCAATTCAGTGTCGACATCATCACTCCAGCTACAGTTTCACCATCATGACTCCAACTTCAATGCCACCAACCATCATGACCACAACTTCAGTGTCACCATCATAACACGAGCTTCAGCGACGCTATCATGACTCTAACTTCAGTGTCGCCATCATGACTCCATCTTCAGTGTCGCCGTCATGACTCCAGCTTCAGTATCTCAATCATGATTAAACGTCAGTGTCGCCATCATGACACCAGCTTCAGTGTCCTCATCATCACTCCAACTTCAGTGTCGCCATCATCATGACTTAAGCAACTGTGTAAGTATCATGATTCCAACATCAATGTTACCATCATGACACCTGCTTCAGTGTCGTCATCACGACTCCAACTTCAGGTTTCGTCATCATCACTCCAAATTCAGTATCGCCGTCCTGACGTCATCTACAGTTTCACCATCATGATTTCAACCTCAACGTCGCTATCATGACTCCAGTATTAGTGTCGTCATCATCACTCCAACTTCGGTGTCGCCATCATGACTCCAGTTACAGTTTCATCATCTCCAGTGCCATCTTCAATGTCTCCATCATGACTCCAGTTGCAGTGTCGCCATTATGACTCGCGATTCAGTGTTGCCATCTTGCCTCCAGCGTCAGTATCGCCATTATGACTCTAGCTACGGTGTCGCCATCATGACTCAACATTAGTATCGACATCTCACCCCGAGGTCAGTGTCGCCTTCAGGACTCCATCAACAGTGTCGCCATCATGATTCCAGCTTCATTGTCGTCATCAAAACTCCAACTTCAGTGTCGTCATCATGACTTGAGCTGCACTTTCAACATCATGACGCCAACTTCAAAGTAGTCATCAATGCCTACAGCTTCGGTGTTGCCATCATGACTCCAGCTGCGGTGTCTCCGTCATGTGTCTGGCTTCAGTGTCGCCATCATGACTCCAGCATCAGTGCCGCCATCATCAGTCCAGCATCAGTGTCATATACATGAATCCATCGTAAGTGTCGCCTTCATGACTCCAACGGTAGTGTCGCAATCATGACTACAGGTTTAGTGTTGCCATCAGGACTCCGGCAGCAGTGTCGCCGTAATTTGTCTAGCTTTAGTGTCGCCATCATGACACCAGCATTAGTGTCGTCATCATGACTCCAGCATAAGTGTCGCCATCATGACTTCAGCACCAGTGTCTTCAACATAACTCCAGCTTCTGTGCCGTCATCATGACTCCAGCTACAGTGTCGCTATCATGAATCCAGCTACAGTGTCGCCATCATGACTCCAACTTCAGTGTTGGCAGAATGATTTCAGCTACAGTGTCACCATTATGATTCAACTTAAATGTCGTCATCATGACTTCAGCTGCAGTGTCGCCATCATGAATCCTACTTCAGTGTCGTCATCATGACTATAGTTTCAATGTCGCCACCATGACTCTATCTTTAGTGCCACCATCATGTCTCCAGCTTCAGTGTCGCCATCATGACTCCAGCTACAGTTTCACCATCATGACGAATACAACTACAATGTCACCACCATGACCCCAGCTTCAGTGTTGCCATCATGTCTCCAGCTACAATGTCGCCATCACGACTCAAGATTCAGTGTCGCCATCATGATTCCAGTAACAATGTCGCCATCAGGACTCCTTCCTCAGGGTCGTCACCATGACTCTAGCGTCAGTGTCGCCATCATGACTCCATTTTCAGTGTCGCCATCAGAACTACAGCTTCAGTTTCGCCTTCATGACTCAAACTACAGTGTCGCAATCATGACTCCAGCATTAGTGTCGTCAACATTACTCAAAATTCTATGTCGCCACCATGACTCCCGATACAGTATCACCATCATGACTCCAACTTCAATAAATCAATCATGAACCTAGCTGCAGTGTCGCCTTCATAACTCCAGCATCATCGTCGCCATCATGAGTTCAGCTTCAGTGTCGCCATCGTGACCCCAAATCCAGTGTCTCCATCATGAGTTCAGCTTCAGTGTCGCCATCGTGACTCCAAATCCAGTGTCTCCATCCTGACTCTAGTTTCAGTGTCGCCACCATGACCACAGTTTCAATGTCACCATCATGACTGAAACTTCAGTGTCGCCATCATGACTCCAACTTCAGTGTCGCCATCATGACTCTAAATTCAGTGTCGCCACCATGATCCCAGCTTCTGTTTCACCAACATGACTCAAACTTCAATGTCGCGATCATGACTCCAGCTACAATGTCGTCATCATGACTCCAGCTTCAGTTTCGCCACCATGACTCCAACTTCAGTGTCGCCAACTTGAATACAACTTAGTGTCGCCATCATGACTCTAGCGTCAGTGTGGCCACAATGACCCCAACTTCAGTTTCATCATCATGATTCCAGCTACTGTGTCGCCATCAGCACTCCATCATCAGTGCCTTCCACTGTCGCCATCATGTCTCCAACTTCGGTGGCAGCAGTTTCTCCAAGTGTCGACTGTCCATCCCAAAGCATTAATTCAGATGGTCCATCACTACACACCAATTCAGAGGGCCCACCCTACATACAAGTTCAGTTGGTTCCCACAAACATACCAATACAGAATTCAGACATTCCACCTCACACGCCAATTTAGACGGTCCACACTCACAAACCAGTTGGGACGGTTCACACTAGACGGTCCACTCTCACAAACCCATTCAGGCGGTCCACACTCAAACACCCATTCAGACGCTCCATACTCACACACCCTTTCAGACGGTCCAGACTCACAAACCCATTCAGACGGTCCACACTCACACACCAGTTCAGACGGTCTACTCTCACAAACCCATTCAGGCGGTCCACACTCAAACACCCATTTAGACGGTCCATACTCACACACCCATACAGATGGTTAACACTCACACACCCTTTCAGAAAGTCTATACTCACACACCCATTCAGACGGTCCACCCGCACATACAAAGTCGACGGTCCACATGTGCACACCATTTCGGACGATCCAGACTCACAAACCAATTCAGACTGCCCGCACACACACACCAATTCAGACGGTCCACACTCACACACTAATTCAGACGTTCCGCACTAACACATACTAATTCAGACCATCCACACCCAGACACTATTTAAGAGTTTCCACACTCACACACCAATTCTGACGGTTCACACTCACACACCATTTCTGGCGGTGCATACTCACACACCAATTCGAACGGTACACACATACCAATTCGGACGGTGCACACTCGCACACCAATTCGGACGATGCACACTCACATGCTAATTCGGACGGTGCACACTCACACACTAACATGATTTCCATATAGATGTACATCTCCTGTTTTTCTCTTCTTCATAACCCGCACACCCTCGCCCAGAATCTTTCCTTCTTGACACTCTTTCTTCTTTCGGATCCCAATATTTCTTTATCTTTTAAAGCCCTACAACCCTGAACAGCTATTTAATTTGTCATGACATTAATTGTGAAATTATTATTATAATTTATTTTGAAGTTTGCGAAGGTAAATATGGTATTTACTCAATCATAACGCAGCCAATTCATAATGTGCGTTAGAAAGGATCTTCGTGGACAGTAGTAGGAATTGACAGTAGCATACAGCCAATGCGATAATCCTCTCGGAGAGACGTTGTCCGATACATAATTGTGTCCGATGTTGTATTTGTTGCATGTTTGTGATGCCTTTTAATGCACCTGTTTATGATCGTTTTTGCATGTCATGCATTCATATGCCCTGAATTATTATGCTTTGATGAAACACGCGTTTTCCAATTAAGACATTTGTCTTATATTTTGTTTGGTTTAGGGAAATTGGTACGCACAGAAGTCACGTCAAAGACGATAAACACGCACTTTGCTTGTAAAGTATGGTGTGCATGGTTACACGTCATTCGCTTAAAAGAAGTCCATTATGCAATCCATTTGTCCGTTACATATTTTACATCATTGCAGACATTGATCCGAGTATTCATTGCAAATTATTAAGGTCGACTAAGATAACTTCAAAAGGTAGTTAATTACGAGTTTCCGATATCTTAGCAGTGCACGAACAGCTGGAAGAAAAAAGAAAAATAACTAATTAATATATTACACAGGGTGCACGCACCAGTTCTTTAACAGTTAGTCACAAAATATAGAATCAAACCCAGTCCATTATCGTCTCTGCGACTGTCAGTCTGTTTACACATGGTCACACATCCCATCACGTCTCCGTCCAATTTAATATGTAAGGCACACTTGCCAGTAATGTCTCTGATAGATTCCATCTGTTTACAATAAGCACACTTGCCAGTACGTCTCTGTTAGATTCAATGTGTAAGGCACACTTGCCAGTAATGTATCTGTCAGATTCCATCTGTTTACAATAGGCACACTTTCCATTAAGTCTTTGTCAGATTCAATGTGTAAAGAAATATAAAAATATCGGACAGGGAAAGTAGCATTCAAGGAGGACAGTTAACCACAAAACACAGAAACAAACACGCAAACAAACAGACAAACAGAAGTAATATTAAATGCAAACGGGTCCACAGCCTGTCTGGTCATCGTACAATTAAATAGGAAAGCATATTGGCGAACTGTAAAAGGGTCCACCATCAAGCATGCAGTACGTTGCAAAATGATAGCGTCGCAGAAGAGTTCTTAAATTATTTTTATATTTGGAAAGAAGATCAGAGTTACGATAATAAAATGTTGCAAAGGTTTTACGAAGTTTATGGTAACGGTAACCCTGATTGAGTAGCTTTTTAGTTATACAAAGATTACAAATATTAAAGTCCTCAACTCGAGTAAAACCTCTTGAAAAACGAATAAGTTGAGACGCATACACCCCATAAGAAGTTGCTCGGGCAACATCCCCATCTAAGTGGGGATAATTAACAATGTCAAAATTAAAATCATCTCTCTTGTCATATATCTTGCTAATTATTTCACCATTTTCAATCGAGAGATCTAAATCAAGAAAAGAAGCGTTATTATCAGATATATTAGCTTTGTTAAGCTGAAGTTCGTTAGGATAAATATTATTAATCATAGTTGGAAAGAAATGGTTGTCAATGTTCAATATGTCATACAGATACCGAGAGTTGTCATTAAAGGCTTCAATAACATCTGCCTGGGTATCTGGTGACAGACTCAACATGAAATCTCTTTCATAGCAAAATAAAAACACATCTGTGACAATTGGTGCACAGTTCGTACCATAGGGATACCAACACTTTGTCTATAAACGGTGGTTCCATACCTGACTAAAATATTATCTAATAGGAAGATTAGTGCTTCGCAAACTTCATAGCAAGTCCACATAGTATAATTGTCTAAACTGCCTATATTAAAACAACGCTTTAATAGTGTTAGGAGGAGCTTTAAATGTACTCGTATATGAAACGCATTATCATATCACACTTGAAAAAGTCAAGCCATTTCAGTATTGTGCTTAATGTCAAGAGATTGCAACATTTAAAACAAATATAAAAAGATCAGACAGGGAAAGTAGCATTCAAGGAGGACAGTCAACCACAAAACACAGAAACAAACATGGAAACAGACAAACAAGAAGGCAAAAGTAATAATAAAAGTAAACGACATCACAAACACAAAAGGGTTGACAATAGGGCTACCGCCTTGGAACGGTCAGTGGCAAAGTAGGCCACTGGGGGGTTTAAACCGATTCTAGGGTGCACCAAACCTCACACTTACCCTACTGTCATCCCATTCAAACAGGACAGTGTAAATAAAGAAATCCCCGCCATGATCTAATCTCTAACCAACAAGGCAGCATCTATAGGCAATATAAGTAAGACACAAATATGCTCGTGTAAATATAATACAAAAAAACAATAGCCTAGAAAGCCACAATTAAGGTACTCAGTGACTTGGCAGAAGCCAGAGCAACAAGAGAATAAACCATTAAGGGCTGGACAAGAAAGATCATGGACAAACATCAAACGCCACCGTCCCAATGGGCTTTAGGTAGGCGTCATCATAGGGTCCACAGCCTGTCCGGTCATCGTACAATTAAAGAGGAAAGCATAGTGGCGAACTGTAAAAGGGTCCACCACCAAGCATGCAGTACGTTGCAAAATGATAGGCTCATAACCTCTTTTGATAAACTTTTTAACAAGTTTAACAAAGATAGTACGAAAGTGATCATGACCAAGAATCTTACGAAGTTTATAAATCACATCACCATAGAAGTCAGATTGTGATAGTCGTTGTCGCAGAAGAGTCCTTAAATTACTTTTATATTTGGAAAGAATTGAATTGGATTGAATTGAATTGAATTGGATTTTATAGTCGCACCTACATCTAATGTCATATGGCGACTTTCCAGCTTCTACTGGTGGAGGAAGACCCCAGGTGCCCCTCCGGGCAATTTTCGTGCACGGGCAGGCACCTGGGTAGAACCACCGACGTTCCGCAAGCCAGCTGGATAGCTTCCTTACATAAAGATTCCTAGGCCACTGAGGGATCGAACCTGCAGCGGCAAGTGATTGCAAATCAGAGACTCTTACCACTCGGCCACGGACGCCCCATATTTGGAAAGAAGATCAGCGTTACGATAATAACATTTTGCAATGGTCTTATGAAGTTTATGGTAAGGTAACCCTGATTGAGTAACATTTTAGTTTTAAAATCATCTCTCTTCTCATAGATTTTGTTAATTATTTTACCATTTTCAATCGAGAGATCTAAATCAAGAAAAGAAGCGTTATTATCATATATATTACCTTTGTAAAGCTGAAGTTCTTTAGGATAAATATAATTAACCATAGTTAGAAAGAAAGGGTTGTCAATGTTCAATATGTCATCCAGATACCGAGAGGTGTCATTAAAGGCTTCAATAACATCTGCCTGGGTATCTGGTGAAAGACTCAACATGAAATCCCTTTCATAGCAAAATAAGAACAAATCTGCGACAAGTGGTGCACAGTTCGTACCCATAGGGATACCAACAATTTGTCTATAAACGGTGGTTCCATACCTGACGAAAATATTATCTAATAGGAAGATGAGTGCTTCACAAACTTCATAGCAAGTCCACATAGTATAATTGTCTAAACTACCGTTAGTTAAAAACGCTTTTTTATTATTACATGCCAAAAATGTAGTATTTTCTCTAGCGAATGTTTTTTGAATAAGAGAAATTAGCTTGTCTTTAATAAGGTGATGTGGTAAGGTTGTATATAGAGTAGAGAAGTCATAAGTGCTTATTGATGAAACTTGACCTTTATTGAAAATGTTATCAAGAACGTCTCCTCAATTTTTTATAGACCAAAATAAATTAATCCAAGACTTTTCATAAGTTTTATCACATTATAGTTTAACGTGATCTTTAACGGCAGTAAGACAAGAAGTTAAAAGTTTGGAGATGTTTGTTGTGGTGCAGGCACTAGAATTCGAAATAAAGAGAGCCTTAGATGAATTTTTATTTAATTTAGGAATCCAGTACATAATAGGCAGTTTATTTTGCTTATCGTTTACACCAGCCTTGAAAGTAGTGCACCGAGTGATATGTACGGAAACAACATCATCCTCAGTAGGATTAACTGGAGTATACGATTTGGTGCTACCGAGTTCCAGAGAAAAAACATTGACGTAATGTAGGCGTCAAACAAAGTAGTGCACCGAGTGATATGTACGGAAACAACATCATCCTCAGCAGGATTAACTGGAGTATACGATTTGGTGCTACCGAGTTCCAGAGAAAAAACATTCACGTAATGTAGGCGTCAAACAATAATTACATTATTAGCTGCTTTATCTGCAGGAACTAAACAAATTTATTATGAAATTCCTGAATTCCCGATTTTGAATTACGAAAGGAAAAACTAGGTCTCGGAGGAAGTAAAGAGGGGTTAGCATTATAAAACTGAATATGTGTATCTTTAATTTTCAGAATTGACTTTTTCCAAATTGAAAGTGAGTTTGGGTCCGCATGTTCTCTACGACACCATTTGATACTAAAATCTTCAATGGAGTGGGCGATATGGGCATGACAGGCATTAAAATCAATAGTTGAAGGTAATCTTTATTTAGAACCTTTCGGAAACAAATGCCGAATACGTTTATCAATAATATCAAAATTACCAGTGATGACATGACTTGCTGAAGCATAGCAAAATGTTGATGTGTTGCATTCACATTCCTTAGGAGTATTATGTACTAAATCAAGGTCAGAAACTATTTTGTTGTAGTTGAAAATAATATTTCTAATAGGCTTTTTATACTTATAACAAATTACAGGACTTTCAGAATGTTTGAAATATTTTGGGATAGAATCAACTACATGAGTATCTCGAAAAATACTAGGCATGTCAATGAAATCAATACCTTTACTTTATTAATATATAGTAGTTTTAGAAAATCCCTGACGTGATCAGACTCCTTGTCAATATGGGGTCGGAGAACATGTTGTGTATAGCTTTGAACTATGGAAACAGGGTTATACAAGGGATCTGTACAAATGAAAATGTTGTCGGCTTCCTCGTCGATCAACTTTAGTGATGAAATGGACAAAGAGGTAAGCCGTGAAAGCATAGAGTGCTTTCCAGACTGTTTAAAATAGTATGTAAATCAGCGACTGAAATAATTACACGCGATTTACGTTTGATGTTACCATTACGCCTAAGATAAGACCTAGATGTACGCTTTCGAATAGAAAATATAGAAAAAATGTCAACGTTATTAAAATTATGACCTGACTGACGAAAGTGTTGGTACAAGTAATTTCTTAACTTTTTAGGATTACTTGCATTATAATTGTGTTCACGAAATCGAACTTATAAGGATCGACCTGTTTGTCCAACACATTGTATACCGCAACTTGGTGCATTTCAAGTCAGAACATAAATGACGTAAGATGTACGTCAATCAACATTTGAAGCTAGACATACATTAAACAATCTACCATTAACAGTTGATATAATGGTGGACTTGCAAGATAAATAATTGCAACAACTGTACCTCTTAATATTGCATTTATTAATAGAGGGGAACACCTTGCGCCTTGGATGAACTAAATGATTTCTGAAAGGAGACTTTATATGGTATTTCCTCAAAACAGGTGATCGTAGAGGAGTAACGGAAACTTTTGAGCCATTATTAAAAATCCTAGTAATATTATTCGAAGGAACATGAAACGAGGTTGCCGAATGAAGATTTAACGGTGTAAGGCGTACATATGGTTTAGTTCTAAGAAATGAAGAGTAATTTTGTGGAATTTGTATTGATGACGCAGAGTGTAACCGAAGAGGTGAACGATTTATTTTTAAAGTTTTAACTAATAGACTCATAATTGTTAATTTGGAGAGTAATACCATTCTGCGAAAAGCGAAATAAGTGTCAAGTAGTATTTATTAGAGATACGAAATAAAATCGTAACAAAGATCCATAAGAAATAATATTAGTAAACTTACGGACTGTTAAAAGAGGTCCAAAACTCGACATCAGTGTCTAATACAAGATAATGAGGAAAGTTAAGGAAACCCCAATAAAATGGGTCAAAATGTCGATAAGCACAAAACGTTCAACGCGGTATATGAAACACACGTGTTTAAGGAAAAACTGGATCAATGAATGTCATACAGTCCCTGTAGGATGTAAAATAACGATATTGACTGGATGTACGGGGAGACTTTTTACGGTCGCCACACGGCACAAACAACACTATTGTGCAATAGAAAGAAATATAAAAAGATCGGACAGGGAAAGTAGCATTCAAGAAGGACAGTCAACCACAAAACACAGAAACAAACACGCA